>PVKE010012348.1:0-38486 GCA_004027555.1 Craseonycteris thonglongyai | reverse complement strand
GTTTCTTTTTAAATTCTTGTTATTCTCTCTGTTATAAATCTGTGAGTTCACCTGGAAGGGTCTATTTCTAAGATTGCACTGGGCCCAGGTCCATAAGCAGATAACCAATAGTGTACTAGTAAACTCATTCCACTTAAGGAATGATTCCGGACATAAAACTGTGTTCCACTTCCTTATTTCTTCACTTTATCCTACATCAGATTTGTAAAGCATATAAAATATCAAATTACCAAATGCTAATTTTATTAGAGTTTTATGCCGTTCATGTGTACAAATATTCTATGTGTACTAAAGGCAGCAAAAAAGAAGGATTTTAAGAATTTGAGTGTGAAGCAATTTTTTGCTTCAGAAAATACAGTTAGAATCACCATAGGTTAACAGCAGCATTCTTGGATTTGCACACATAGTTATTTCTTCAGATGTGCTTTTAATGAAATACACTTAGCATTTCAGAGCACATCCCTTTAACCCAGATTAAAAAATATATATTTATAGCAAAAGTGATATAAGCATATGTAGAACGAATAGGTAGACCTGAATTTTCAAGTTAATTCTTTTTCAGTTCAACAAGACTCATCGATTCAACACCCTGGATTTTTTTTTTTTTAAATTATTCATTTTCAAACACTATTACATCAGTAGGACCTGGTCCTTCATTTAGTATCTAATGTTTCTTTACGTGATGATCATGAGAATTGTCTAATTTATTCCAGTGTCACTGTCTACCTCATGAAAATGCCTAAAACCAGATAGTCAATATTTTCTTCCAAAAGAATTTATGGTGACTATGTTATTTTACTTTCTTTTTCATTTGTCAACCTATTTGTTATATGTCCATTTCGCTGGCAAACTTTTCCTGTAAAAGACCAGTTAGTAAAATAGGTTGTGGGCTATATGGTGTCTGTCACAGGAATTCCATTACGAAGAATAACTGAACTAACTTAGAAATTCTAGCGCTGCCTTGGGTTCTGAATACACAAATGCAGTTACAACTAGGGCAGTAGTGAAAACTCCCAGATGGTGGCAGGGAGGGTGAGCATGTAATTTGGGGACAAACCACTATGGTTTTGAGAGGGGAGAGAGAAAGGAATGGGACAATAGGCCAATGCAGGCATGTCCTGAATAAATTAGGCATGTGGAATTTAAGGAATAAATCTGATTGTCACACTTCACAGATATTTCTGGTCACAAATGCTGTGCTCACCTTCAGTCAGCTTTCTCAGTCAAGTTTTCCTGTATGTTTATCTCCTACCATGTATGTATTCTCGCTCACTTTGCTATTTTACACAATCTAGGTTTATGTTTGTGCACTAAAATTTAAGTGCATTCTGACATATTTTATGCCCATTCCTCAAGAATTATTCTCTCCTCTCATAGACTGAGTGCATGGGTCTGAGGGTGATGCACTCAGGTGTCTGTTTATGATCTATCTCCTGCTATATGATTAGAAAACTACACAGAGTAAAGTGATTGATACAGGAATAGCTCTTCTATGTGAAACAATTCTTCATATACCATTTTTTTGCTGCATATCATTTTAATCATTTTTTTCCCATGAAAAGTTTATGTGCTATTTTTATTACTTTCTGCAATTCATTTTTCTAATGAAGACTCTATCTTGCAGTCATGCACTGTGCACAAACAAAACCTCAATATTGTTCAAAGAAACTTTATACAGCCACTCCTCACTTAATGACATATGTGTTTAATGACTGCTCAGACTTAGGACCAGTTCTCCAGCGTGGGGAATTCCATTTTTCAGTCTTTGTCTCATTTCCACTATAGGTTAATATTCACTACGTGAAAGATTTGCAATCACGCAAGACTACATATTTTGTTTTTAAGTGTGGTGCTGCGTGATATCTATGAAAAAATATGTATCCTATGGCTCCACAACATACCATAAGACATTCGCTTTTCAGCTCCTCACATATTGACCAATTTGCTTAACCACCTAGTTGGAGGAACGGAACTTGGTCATTAAGTGAGGAGTGGCTATAAATATCTTTTATAACAAACCATTCAAATACTGTTTTGAAGATGTAAATGTAAAGAAGCCAGTAGAACCTTTTTAGTAGGTGAAGGAGGGTTCTCATCCGCTTCCCTGATTGACATTCTATTTTGGATCGCTCATCAGCATATATGCACAAACTTTTAAACTACATGTGCTAAGATTAGGTTTAGAAGCCCGATGGAGACATTTCAACCCTAGCATTTGTTTTTTCTTCATCCCTCCAACTACCCATCCTTCAAAAAATTTTATTTTAAATCTTGTCTCCACTAGTTCCTATTTTCCTGACCTTGGCTAAGCTTCTTGATCTTCCTAATTCTCATTTACTTAATCTATAAAACAGGGATCATAAGGATTAAACGAGATAATAGGATTGAAAGACTTTAGTGGGGGTAGACACTTTCCTTTGATGCCTGGCATGTGGTAAATAGGGAACAAAAGGTAGCTATTATAATGAAGTATCTCTTTACTATGTAAGGCATTCTTACTTTTAAAACGACTCCCCAGTCCTTTCTTTAAAAGTTCATGCAATTTAGCAGCAACAGTAGCAGCAGGAAATCTGGGCAGGCAGGCATAAATAAACCTCAGTGCTAGCAGGACTCGGAGGGAGATATTAATTCTGATCAGGGTGAAGGTCAATACAGAGGTCTTCTCTGGTGGTCAAAACACATTATTTTAGGAATATAAAATCTGTGTATTATTAGGAGGAGAGCCTATTAACAGAAATTGTGGCAGTCAAGGTCACGTTCATGGACAGAAAACCTCCCCATTGACTATGAATTGTCAGAGAAGGGAAAATTCAAAAACTCAGGTAAAAGAAAAAGTGGCCCTCCACCGAGAAGCCTCACTAACCCAGAATCTGCCAACTCCATTTATGACATCCCAGAAAAAGAAAATCTGAATGCTCATCTTTGTTCAAACAATAAACTTTATTTTTATCCTGAAATCCTGTCTTCATTGATTTCCCTAATAACATGTACCAGCTTGGTCAGATTGCCCTAAAGTTATATAAAAAGATAGCGTAGTGTTTTCAGAACTAAAGAAATAGAAGGATTGTGATGTGCACTGCTGCATTACTGAATTCCTGAACCTGTGCATGAATGACAGAATTTACACCGTAAAATTTCTCTCAAAACTCTGGGCAGGCCTATTTAATAGGTAAGATTATTTCTCTAAGGATCTGAAATAAAATAAACTCTTCTACATTTAGAAAACGCATAAACATCTTAAGTAGTATGTCCATATCAACAATTATGAAATACAGCTATCCCTCGTTTTTCGCGGTTAATGGGGACCAGAACCTTCCGCGAAAGCTGAAACACCGCGAAGTAGGATTTGCCCCTAGGGATTTTCGTGTATGCGGGTACAAGAATGTTTTAAATATGGAAACAGTATTCATACTTTACTCATTTAAGACAAAAATTACAACAGTATACGTGTTTACTTAAACGTGTCAGTGCTAATTAATAAGGTTAATGACAAAACCTTATACAGTAATAAACATGAATCAACGTTGCTTTCTGAGAGAGGCGAAGAGTCTGGTGTGGGTGGCGGAGGAGAGGCTCTCACGTGACTCGTAGAAGCGTTAGGCTCACTCGGAGACGCTTCTGCTGGAGGCGCTGACGGTAGCGCCGGGGGCTTTACCTTGGAGAGAAACGTGGTGATGGGTCGTTGTTGTCTTTGTTTTTTCTTTTCCTTCAAAATTCCCCTGTACAAGGACATAACCCCGTCAACGCGATGGCTGAACTCGACAGCTCGAACCATATTGTCGTCAACGTCTTGTGCAAATTGTTGCATCGCTCTTGCCATGTTGCACAATTGTTGCAGATTCTCCAGGGTAAGGCCACGCTTTCCAGTTTCTTCTTCGTCTTCCTCTTCGTTTTCTTCCTCACTTGCAGACTTTGTCATCTCAAGGAGGTCATCATCTTCTTCCTCCTGGGCGCCTGGAGGAAGCTTTCGCAGGGGCACAGCGCTTAGGCGGCATTATAAGGGCTTAATTAATAAAAAAAGTGATCGCTTAAACAAAACAAGTTATCGCCAACACAACACTAAAATACAGTATGCGAGACAGTCAACATCATGGACAAGACTGGCGAGCTACAACAAGAGAAGATGCTAGGTGAGGCTGCGATGATGCGCAGACAATCAGCTCACAGGGATCAATCCACTCGGACTCTCATGGGTCGATGTGGCACCGGAAACCCATCCCGCGCCTTTATGAGAGCCCGTGGGATGTGCTCTGAGTCAGCTCATCTCTTTGTTTGACATGCAGGGATTCTTCTCTCTCGCGCATCCACATGAAACAACGCTCCTTTCCGCCATGTGGCTGCCGACATGGTTGTATTTTTTCATTTTTATTTTTTGATGAATATTTTGGGGAAACCCGCGAAGCACTGAAGCCGCAAAACATGAAGCGCGAAGTGGCGAGGGAACACTGTAGTCCTATTTCAACTTTTCTTTGAGATAGATTTGAGCAGGAAGCAAAAAATTAGAAACTATCCCAAAGACACTTTTATCATTTTCTTGCAGAAGCAATGAAAAAGATGGCCTGAGTATGAACATATTGTATTTGAATTTCTTTCTACATTTTGACATTACATTCCCAGCAAAACAAATGTTAAACCATACACTACTTGTATTAAATGTCCTCTTTTGCCATAATGTTAGTCTTTTTAATAAGACTGTTAATCTAAGGGACCCCCAATACTCAATACTCATGTCACTTTTTTTTTCCAGAACAGAGCTGTAGACTGTTTCTTGCTTTTGTATTCTTATTTCCTTCTCTTTTAAAGATCAATTTTTTTCCATAATAATTTAGCAACTACTGTTTTTAAATTGAACAAATGCAAGTTCATTCTTGGACAATTGTCTTTTAACTATTTCCAGGGGGAAACTGTTATTGTATTAGTGCAAGCAAGTTAAGGGAATAGAATATGTAATACAGCACTAAAATGCTCCATTTTCAGATACTCAATATATGTTTGTTAGATTTCATTTGTTTTTATTTTAACTCTTTATTTATTTATTTATTTATTTATTTTTGACAGAGAGAGAGAGAGAGAGAGAGAGAGAGAGACAGAGAGAATGGGGAGGGCCCAGAGCAGTCTATGTAGTTTTCTATAGTTTCATTCCACAGGTGGGTGCAGGGCTGTGCAGGGTAAGAAACTGGGCTGGGGGCCTCTGTATGGAGCTCACCCTGGTGAGAACCGAGCTGGGAGCACATTCCAGTTCAGCATATGGGTCCACACGGGCCGGGGCCGGGATTCACTCCTTGGACCCCAGGGCTGCAAGGTGAGTGCTCAACCTGCTGAGCCATCCTGGCTTCCCTAGATTGCATTTGTTGAAAATTGAGTTCTCGAAATTATAACTATTTAAAATTCAGCTACCACAACTGGTTAACACTTAAGCAAAACTTTAAAGTCACTTGGATAATCTTGAAAAAGCAGCTCTCAACAGATGTGATGTTAAATAATTCCATAGATTTTATCTCTGCTCTGCCAAGTGGTGCTCACATGGAAGGCAAACACAGCGTTCACTGACTAGAACATCAAAGACTACTTAAAAGAATGCCTTGATATATCAGGTAGGACTTGATTACTAGGAGAACTGGCTCAAGTATCTGTTGCTTAGAATAAGCTTGTCCAACTTAGGGCCCATGGGCTACACATAGCCCAAAGATGGTTTCAAAAGAGACCCAACACAAATTCATACACTTTCTTAAAATAGTGTGAGATTTTTTTTTTTTGTGAACCTATTCTTTTTCAGCTCACTGGCTATTATCAGTGTTAGTGTATTTTATGTGTGGCTCAAGACAATTCTTTTTCTTCCAATGTGGCTCAAAGAAACCAGAAGTTTGGACACCCCTGCTTTAGAGTTTGGAAAAAAGAAAGCTGGTTTCTATTGCGAATTCACAGCCACCCTTAGAGACTGGCAGATGGCTAGTGGCCAAAAGGAGACAGTCAAAAATGTAAAATAGATGATAGAGATGATAGGTAGATAAAAATGTACACAGTCCATGTTTTAAACACCATTTTTTAAAAATAAAAGAAGGACCCGTGCTTTATGTCCAAAAGACTAGTAAATCAAATGCCATCATTCTAGAGGGAAGAAATGTAGCTTATATTTTTAGCATTATAATTTTCTGTTTTTGAAAAGTTCTTTAACTGTGGAATTTTCTGAAAGGGTACCCACATTTTCCTAAAATAGTTTAACATACATGAGGGCTGTCTAGAAAGTATTTAGCCATGTAACCATTTTTGTTATACTGACAATGGCTGGGTTTTTTCCAGATAGCCCTCATATAATTTTTTCTTTCTTTCTTTTAAAAATATTTATTTGTATACTGATTGACTAAGTGTAGGTAATATGGGTTCGTGGAAAAATTCAAACTCTACCAAAGGGAACATGAGGAAATGGCAATATTCTTGCTACATGCGAATTTCCAATTCATTAAAGTTTCCCCATAGATGAGCGCTGTTACCAGTATCTTACATATCTTTTCAAAAGTAGTGTCTATATTGAAATATACTTCAAAATGTCTTCATGTAATGAATAAAATAATATCATACCTTATTGTACTGTTATAATGTATTCACAAAATAAGAATTAGTACACTTTTTAAAGCTAGGCTTAGAATGCTCAAAAGGAAGAAAAAACTGAGTTCTAATTTTGTCTTCTGAAAATACCATACTGTTTACCCTACATTAAAGGATAAGCTAATTGAAAGAAATGCTAAGATTCTTAATTTAAATTTGAAAGGATTATAATGGGTCTTGCACTAAAAAAATTCCAATTTCAATTCACCTCCTACAAGTACTGCATGTCAAAAACAGTTATCTTGCCTGTAAGGTATTTCTACAGCAACTTAATCCCTTAGAACAGTGAATTTCCACTTTGGTAGAAGTCACTGAATAAAAATTCAGAAATCAAAGATGTTCCAATGGTTTTAACTAGCTACTAATTTAGTTCTAAAATCTGATTTATTATATATACAAAAACTTGCTTCCTTTTATCAAGACCTATTTCATTCGCTCCAAATAGACTTTAACAACAAACATTTTTATGTTTAGAACTTTTTCTCCTTATAATATTTCTCTGCTCCAAATTAGGAATAAGTGTCGCCACACAACTTTGTCATAACCACCATAGGCTCACAGGACTCTTAGCCCATATACGCAAGATGGGCATTTCTACTCTGATCCTGTCAGATCACAGGACCTCCTGAAAAGGCTTATTTAAAAGTTCAATTCTTGGGCTCTACTCTGGGCTTCCTGAATTTGAATCTCTTGTGAACTTCACAGAAATTTGCATTCTAATAAACTCCTGTGGCAATTCTTAATTGTACTCAGATTTGAGAACCACTAAACTTGGGACCACTCAAATTCAAAGAATATAAAAATCACATATATTTAGATGACATGTTTTTCACATTGTAGGGGATAAAGCTTTAATTGATTCGGCCAAGATTAGTCAGTTAATTGTTCCAGTATCTATTTTAATCCACTTCAGTCAACAAAACATGGCTTTCTCTCTATTATCAATGTTGGGACTTCTGACTTCTTCTGAATAATGCACGAATGCTTCCTCCATTTCTGGTTCCTCCCGAACCCTCCTGAACATTGACTGGTGAACAACCCTTGATACAGAAAGCTGATACACTTAATAAGAATATATAAACCAAAGAGACAGAATCTCCTTTAGTTTAGACTTACGTTAGTGGGGTCACTAGTTTCAGATCTATGGGCAATTTATCCATTGTTGCTGAGTGTGTATAATTAAAATTTAATGTTTTTCTGATTGTCCTTGGTAAGAAATGACAACAATTCTCTTCTTCCTGTCTGCCACAACTAGAAGGTGTGACAATGAAGCATTCCTACTAATTTTTCTTCAGTTAAATAATTTTGTTGGGTCTGATACTTCAGCAAGGACATACTTCTACCAAAGACACCAAAATGGATATTGTTAGATTTATAATTTGGTTAATATTTTGCACTACAGCTGACCTTCAATTTATCTACTGAAAATGGTAACATTTCTGGCTAATAAAATAATAATCAGAAATTCTGAAAAGCAGATGGAAGTGATTCCAACTTGAAAGAAGGTCAGGCTATTGGAACATAGATTGATAAGTTTGTTTAAAATTCTTAAAACCTGGTGAGTTCTAAAATTAGGCGCAGTCTCAAGCAGAAATGTATCTTTGCCCAATCCATTGAAGTGAGTTGAAGGTTATAATTAGTATTGAATCTGGGATCCTGGATTTTTAAAATGACATCTTTTTGATCATTAAGTCTGAACCCTATACCTCATTAGCACAGCCAGTGGGTTTCCTTATACAAAAGGATCTTGTAAATGTGTAGTGTACAAGTAGCTATAAATATGATGTCAAAAGGGGTGCAGGCTATGGCTTTGTCTAGGATATAAATAAAGGGTGCATTCAAACAAGTGCAATTATACTAACTCAGTATAACTAATGATTTGCCTGAATTATACAAATTTCAGACTTGGTCATATATTCTAAGAGTTTATGACCTGTTATTCAAAAATTGTAGATTTCTAATCCTCTCCTTTCAACCTTAAAATCTTGGACTAATTTAATAAGTCTTACCACTAATCAGACCAACAGAATGCTTCCTGTGGTCCGCTAAGAATTATAGTGGGATTGGCACCTTACTTGAGGGTTAGATATTGAAGTGAGTAGGTAAGCAACAATCATATTGAATCAAAATATGCTTGAAATTCCATCAGTATAGTTTACTCAGGGCCCGACATACTGCCTTTTAAGAAAACCAGTGCTTCCTCTAGCATCAAAATGGGCTATGGGATTTCTGGTTGACTCAAGATGAAGTTGTTGATTTGCCTTTAGGACCATGTGGTATGAAACGTGCCCAGTGTGTCTTTAAACACTAGAGTCACACTCAATGCTGTAAATGTGGCCATGCTAAGGGGTACATAGAAATAAGACCAAAGGAGGAAGCGCTAGTGAAGTCTTGGCATTTTTTTCTAGAGTACAAGATTAGTGATTAGGGAAAGTGGAGTTCAGCTGCACTATTTAAATTTGTTCTCTCCATTTCTCTATTCTCCCTAACTTAAGTTGCTTAATTTCTCTGTAAGCTCAATGAACATCTGATAATATGAATACATTCAACATTCGAAAATTAGCCGTGCCTACATAAAAATGTTTTTTTTCATTCTTAATTGAAGTTTATAATAATTTCATATCAATAATGAATTGCTGGCCAATATTTCTGACTTATACATTTTCAAAAACTTAAAAATATATTACATGTGACACTTGCTATTTCTCTTCTTGCTACTGCAAAGAAATTCAATTGATTCAGTGGAAAATTACAGACAGTGCTAGAGAAACTGCAATAGAAAGAATAGCTTGAGAAAATATAGAGAAATGGTTAACTAACGTCTCTCCCTCATGTCATACTTCTAAAGTAAATATGTTATATTGCTATTCAGTAAATGCAGGTCTTCATCATTAGTAAGGGTTTGCCTATTGTATTTGTTCTTTTGGTGGGTGGAAGAGTATAAAGCATTTATTTCCCAGTTTTTACTAGTATTAGTCTTATGACTTGATTGGAGCTAAGTAAATATAAGGTGGAAAATTCTTTAAAAGTAAGGCACAAAGAGTCTCAATATGCTTAATTAGAAATGTTGACCTTTAATGCCAGGCATCAGCTTAGTTCTTTCTACAGCTATTTGGTTAACACTGACAAGGCTCATGGATAGCATTCTAACAGCCAACATGAGCAATGAGAGTTCTCAGAAAAGTATTTATTTCTGGCCTTAGTTATCTGCATAATTCAATCTATCCAAATATATGATGGGTTTCTATATTAGGCTGGACACTGTGTTGGGTGCTATGGAAGACACTAAAATAAGTAAGATGGTGTTTCTACCCTTTAAAGAATTTATGTTCTCTTATTTCTCCTTGTTGATTCCTCTTTTTGTCTTAAAGTCCACATGGCAAAAATTCAAATCATATGAAATAGTACTTAATGAAAAGTAATGTTCATTCTCATGCCTGTTCCTGCTCACTTAAGTTTCCCCAGAGACAAATATTGTTATAAGTCTCATATGTATCTTTTCAGAGGCATTCTCTGTCTATACCGGGGATGGCGAACCTGTGGCACGCGAAGCAATCATTTTGGCATGCGGAATTATTGTTTTTTTGTTATGAAAACATCCTATGCCTCTTATAGACATAAAAATAATCGATACCTCTATCTCACTGGTGGTTTGGCACACGAGTCGAGCGAGTATACTCTTATTTCATAAACTTTGGCACTCAATCGCCAAAAGGTTCGCCACCCCTGGTATACAAACAAATGTGTATACACATATACTTTAAAATAATTTTATGTAATGGGAAATTAACACCATCCTCATTATGCCAAGCAATTGGCTAGTTCCTGGAATCTCTTCTATTTTCAATTTACACTTTCTCCATAGTTGATTTCACTCAGTTCCATGAATTTAAACATTACATGACAATGACTCTGGCTTATCTATCCTACCTACTCAACATTTCCACTTGAAGTCTGATAGGCATCTTAAACTAAACTTGTCCCTAACCAAACTATTTCTCTCCATCTAGCATCTACCAAATTACTCAAACAAAATTCTAGGAAGTATCTTTGATTCTTATCTTTCCCTCTTCCTTCACTTCTAATCCACTAGTAAGTAATATATCTTCTTCCAAAACATACCTCCCATTCATTTATCTCTTTTTAAAAAATATATATTTTTATTTATTTATTTATTTTGACAGAGAGAGAGAGGTACAGAGACAGAGACAGAGAGAGCACTGAACTGGAGGAGCTCCCAGTTCAGCATATGGGTCCACACGGGCCGGGGCCGGGATTCGATCCTCGGTCCCCGGCGCTGCAAAGTGAGCGCTCAACCCACTGAGCCATCCCGGCTTCCCCCTCATTTATCTCTCTTGATCTTCATAATTATCATGCTTGCCCAGGCTGATATCACCTCTCCTATAGACTATTGTGTACATTCTCTACTATTATCTTCCCTCCCTTCAAACACACACACACACACACACACACTCCAACTATTTTCCTTGGAGCTGCGAGTTGTATTTAAAAAAATATAATGACATCATATCACTCCTCTGCTTAAGTTCTTCTCAAATTTAAAGTCTTCCTGTCACCCCAAGAACAAAACCCTTACTGGCATAAAAGCCATCATCTGTGTCATGGTACTTTGTCCCCTTTCTGGCTTCAACCGATACCATTCGCTCTTCATGCTCAAACCTCAATGCTCCCAACTCACTACACTTTTTTCCTTTCCTCATCAGATCAAGTCTGAACCCACAGCAGGGCCACTGCCCTTGCCTTCCCTTTGAGGTACTCCTTGCCTTCACCAAGGCATAGCTGATTCCCTAGCATTCATACCTGAGTTTGTCACTTCCTCCAAGAAGCCTTTCACGTAGCCCAGTCCAGGGAAACTGCTGGCTCTTCCAAACTCAACAGATCACTCACCATCAGCTGATTCTTTTCGTTTAATTATTCATTCATTCATTCATTCATTTTCTAGCTTAATAAGCTAAACTCTTAAGTTCCATGAGATTTGGCTCTGATGAATCCCTAATTAATGTCCTTACTACCTTAGTGTTTAGACTAGTGCTTGCTATTTACACTATTGTAGAAGGTGAGAGAGAGAGAGAGAGAGAGAGAGAGAGAGAGAGAGAGAGAAAGGGGGGAGGGCTCAGAGAAGTTTCCATAGTTGTACATCATTAGTTGTGACATGGTTTCATTCCTCGCAGGTGGATGTGGGGCCATGTAGGGTGAAAGTTTAACCAGGGGCCAACCACATGGGAGATGTGAATCTTTGTTTCTAAGCCATCCCAGCGTTTACCCGTTGCTCCATAGTTCAGCATATGGGATTGCACGGGCAGGGCCAGGAATTAAACCCTGGACCTCGAGATTGCAAGGCAATCACTCAACTGCTGAGCTATCCAGGCATCCCCTTCAATATCCTCTTAAGTAAGTGAATGACTGGCTGAATATGTTAAAAGACAAAATATATTTTCAATTTAAAAATAAACTTTTGGAAGATGATGGGTAATGAAACTAGGGTCTCTTCCAAAAGGCAAGGTTGTTTGGCATTATACCAACTAGTAAAATTTTATTATTCTTATCAACTTTGCTATATTTCCCCTTGCACTGTCCTGTTTACTTTTTATTTTTGCCATAACACTCATCACTAACTCTATTTTCTTCATATCTTTTTGCTTAAAAGCTATCTCCCCATACTAAAAATGTAAGCTCTGTGAAGGAAGCGATTTTTTTTTCTTGTTTGTAAACCACTGAATTTATAATCTAGGATTATAACTTGAACACAGAGACACTAAAAAAATTTAGTTGAATGAATGAGAACATGAGGTATAACTATAAAAGTTGAAAGTGGTTGATTTAGGTCTTCTCAATTGGCAGTGGAGAAGTAAAAGCAATCTTACCTAGAGGCAATGGGCCACCTATCCTAGGTAAACATTTTTGATCACAAATCTCTATATGTTTCTATGACTCAAATTCCTTCAGACCTTGAGTAAGCTGTTATAAACATTCTGCCTTAGTTTTTGATCCCTGAAAAATGAAACTGAAGGAAATAAACAAATCAATTAAACTTATCTTTCTAGAGCAAGCCCACCTTGTGAGTTTCAATAATCACCAGCAACTGATTATCATTCAGGGATAAATGAGAACAAAGAAGCAAGTATGAAGAATGGATGAAAAATCTGCAAGGCACTTTTTGTACTGTCAGGATAAGGTGTCTCTTGTTTTACTGAATTTGTTAATAAAAGCTCTAAAGACTGGAGAAATGCTTTCAGGCAGCAAAAGCAATGTTTTGAAGCTCACAGGTCTAAGGAGAAATTAATAAAATGCAGTGGGGAAATTAAGTTGAACAAAAGTGCAATGAGCCATGGTTAAACCAATTAATTAGGCAAGTTTTGATATGTATATAACTGAGTTGCTGAAGAATTAAATATAAATCCAAGATTTTAAACCAGGATTTGGTATTCAAAATATCAGCAAATGATAACATGCAGAAAACTCATATATTTTTTAGTGGTGTTTGTTGATGGATTCCTTCCTTATTCATATGTATCACCACCTTTCCCTTTTCTATTAATCTTGAAAAAAGCTATGCTTTCAATAATACACCAGTCCTATGCTTTGCTTGTTTCCATTTTGCATTCTTTTTATGCCTATAAGCAACTTATTGCTTTTTTGCAACATCAATTCTAAAAAAAATTATTTTCCAGCAGGATGTTCAGCATTTTTTAGGCAGCAATGAAGATGTACTTGCTTAGTGCGCCTGGAGCCTGGCAGGTGTAAGGCAGAACACGTGCAAGGTAGAGACCGCAGGCCAGGGAATCACACCGATCAAGGTTCAATTCCAAACCTACCAGTTAAGAGCAATGAGACCCTGCACAAATAGCTTAGCTTCTGCAAACCTCAGTTTACCCCACTGTAAAAATATAGTATAAGTTCAATATGTATTTGAAAATTACTTGGTACAATGTGTGTAGAGAAATTTCCCCTATATAATAGAAATATTAACAGTATAAAGCAGCTTCCAATTTGTGGCTATCTTTTGAATGCTGGAATTGCTTGTTTGGAACTTGAAACATATATTCCCATCAATAATATATATATATATATATATATATATATATATATATATATATATATATATATATATATATAAAGGAAACAATAACATAATGAAATGGTTAGTAGATGGTAGGTTTCTAGACTAATGTCCCAGACCTCCCATTACTGTAGTGTTTGTTATTTCAGTCAAGAATCATCCTAATAATACTCTGGCTGGGTGGAAACCTTGACCTGATTTTCCCTTGAGTTTCCTGGTTTCAGCATTTCAAGTCCCTCACTCTGGAAAACCCTGTGGTTCCAGGTAATTCTAATCATAATTCCTTCATTCAGAATCTAATCATTCATTCATCCATCCATCCATTTTTTTTTCTGCAGCACCAGGTACATTGTTGGACAGTAAAGATATAAGGACAAATCACCCCTAAGAAAACCTGAAGCAACAAAGGAGACAGACAAATGAACATGGGTCCTGTGCTAAATGCTGATGAAGGTGTGTCCAGGGCACTGAGAGAACATGGGATGGGCACCTGACACAAACTTGTGGTTTAGGGAGACTTCTCAGAGGAGCTGATTACTAACCTGGAACGTGAATTACACACATACCCTATACCAGAGCCTTCTACTTCATTCTTTTTTTTTTAAGTTTTATTTATTTATTCATTAAAGTTTTGACAGAGAGAGAGAGAGAGATACAGAGACAGAGGCAGAGAGAGAACTGAACTGGGGGAGCTCCCAGTTCAGCATATGGTTCCGCCTGGGCCGGGGCCGGGATTCGATCCTTGGTCCCTGGCGCTACAAAGTGAACGCTTAACCCACTGAGCCATCCCGGCTTCCCCCTACTTCATTCTTTTGTGCACTTTTCACGTCTGAGTTCAGTATTACTTAAATATACATGTTAAAGTGCCATTTCTTCTGATTCACTTTGGTCACTGTCTAAACAGACTGAATAACTCCTGGTATGCATGCAATTTTTGTTCAATGTCAGTAAAATATGAATATACATAACCACAAATCCTTGATTTTATAGCAATTCTTCTCACTCTAGAGGTACTACAGCTAGTTAAAAATCTACTTTTAAGAATGCTAATTGCCTGATTGCTTTTTCATTCTTTAAAACTCATTGCCCAAAGGAAATGATTAGAACAACATGATAAACTGAAAACAAAACATATGTTATGATAAACAATACAGTTGTATTCAGAATAAGGTAGTGGTTGCCTCAACCCTAGCAAGTTAAGCATGTTTCCTAAAGCTTGTTATCAAAGAACTTGCATTCTATTCTTAATACTTTTTAAATATTCCTGAACATGCCTCTATCATTATAGCAAATGCTGCAGCAAGATGATAAGACACAGACTGTTTATACAACACAAAGCTCTGATGCCACACTCACTAATAGCTTGAAAATTGGGTCCTCTACCTAGAGACAGAAGCAGATTTTTCATAGACTCTGAATGTGAGAGGGGGACTAGGACTATAAGCACTATAGGGGCCTGGGGCCACGTCTATAATACTCACTGCTCTTTCCCATTACTTGGGACATAACTGATGCACAAAATGATTATATAAATTACAAAGCACATTTGAAAGTCTTCACTCTGTATTTCTAACAAATGATCATTCAGGCTCCTATAACTCTAGGGACTGAAAAGTCTTCTTTGCCATTCATAAAAATCTGTAACACTCTGACATTAGCCAGTGAGGCAGCATAAGTTTCAGTCAGTCAGTTACAGCACAGACCAATCACATGCATTATGCTAACGTAGAGGCCCGTTAGTGTCTCTACTCAGTCTCAGACTACATCTCTCATCTTGGCGAGTAACCTTTGAGATATTTATGGGAATTTGCTAAGCACAAGCATGTGATTGAGAATAAATTATGCTCATTATCATGAAGATATCAAACACCATTCTTTTTGTAGAATAGGCATCAAAAGCATCAACTTAAAAACTCATCAATTACAATCCTTAGCTATCTTAAATTCCCTGGAGATTATAGATGTATGTCCTATAATGATCGCATTGACTGTGAAGGGTCTTGGTAATTTTGAGCAACCAGTCCAAGAAAAATACTAAAATTCCCACTTGTGAGCATTCTTTTTAGTATTTTGGTCACTTTTTTAATACATGTACATTTGCTAATGTATACATAATCAACACATCGATACATTCAAAATTCAGTGGAAGAGTAGAAGTAGCAACAAGTCTTTTTACAATTTAAGACTTTTTCATATGATTTTTTACCTTTGAAGTTTACTACACCAACTGCAGTTGAAGCCAATATGAGAAGACACACAGGAGCCACAACCATTAAACTGGAGACAGGCTAAGAAACCGGAGAGAATAGAGTCATCAAGATGAATGGGTAGCATGGAGAATCAACAACCACAATTGTTTCACCAAAATAAAAATCACCCACCCTTCCCCACATATATGCAGGATGAAGATACCCATGCATGTCAAACAGCATGTTACAATCATTAGTAAACAGATCACTAAGCTGGCTAATTAATTTTTCCACTCAGCTATGTTCATATGTCAACTTACTAGGCAATGGGGTCATCTCTACAGCTGAAATGTTGGTAATTTTTGACATCTGTAACTCTACTCGGTGATATTCATAAATAGTTCTTCTTCGAACATCTATAAAAACAAATAATGGAAGAAAAAAAATCAAATTTCAGCATTTCGTTACCTATAAAACAAAAGTGTTTTAATAATAAATGTAGAAGTGCATACTTTTACCTGGTGCAGTTTTAAAATAGATTTAAAATAGCAATCCCTTTGAAGAGAGTGATTATAAAAACCTGACAATCTTGTATCCATGTACCCAGAATTCTCTTTGTCAGTGAACTTGAAAATGTTGATTAGCGTCTGAGATAGCTTATTTCACTAGTGAGGTTCCAATCCATTAGTACCCAGAGTATACTTAAGACATTTTCTTGATGGGTTTATATATTTTGAAAGATTTTGACATATGAAATAAAAAAGGTAAGATGACATCATTTCTCTAAAACTATAGTGAATCCTTTAGGAATGGGTAACAGTTAAAAATTTTCCAGGGGAAGCCGGGATGGCTCAGTGGGTTAAGCGCTCACTTTGCAGCGCTGGGGACCGGGGATCGAATCCCAGCCCAGGCCCGTGCAGAATCATATGCTGAACTGGGAGCTCCCCCAGTTCAGTTCCCTCTCTGTCTCTGTCTCTATATCTTTCTCTCTCTCTGTCAAAAATAAAAATAAATAAAAATATATTAAAAAAAAATTTTTTTTCCACAGCCTAAATAAAATTGTCTTTGCCAAAATGAGACTCTCATTGCTTTAAAGGTTCAGAATAAATTTCTTTAAGAAAAGTAAAAACAGAACTTAAAAAAGTCAGTATTGCTATTTATTAAATATATAATATCATATCCAAAGAAAGTTAATAATTAGTACTTTTATTCCATGCAGGAATTTATAATAATTCATTAGCAAATCCAGTAGTGTCCCTGAGGAATAGGCCAGCTGAGGACTTTAACAAGAATTTTAATAAGTAAAAATAAGATACATACAAGAAAAAATACTTTAGAATAAAACAAGATTATTGATAAAATAGATTTAAAATTCCCTTTTACTAAAAGACCTGAACCTTATACTAATGTACCTGCCTGAGTGTGGTAAATGTCAGTGGAAAAGTAATGTTCTCAGCATTTTATTTTGCTCTCGGAATGCTTGTAATGACAGGAATCCTTTTCCTGAATTCTATCATATCTCTCAGGAATTATTTGGGAACCTATAAGTTATTTTTAAATACCATGGTATAGAATCTTGGGACACCATATGTCATAGTGGTTAACAATACATGTACTTCAAAAGTGTGTTTGGTTCAAATCTCAGTGTTGCTACTTGGTATCTGTGTAACCTCAGGCTCCTTCGTGAGCCTCTCTGAGCCTCAGTTTCCCCATCTATAAAATAGAGATAAGAGTACCTATATCACTAAGTTGTTTTGAGGATTAAAATGAGATAATAAATGAAAATGACTTAGAACAATTCCTTTCACATTGCAAGCATTTAAAAAATATCACATAGGGGAAGCCAGGATGGCTCAGGGGTTGAGTGCTCATTTGCAGCCCCAGGGTCCATGGATAGGATCCTGGCCCTGGCCTGTGTGGACCCATATGTTGAACTGGGGTGTACTCCATTTCGGCTCTCACCAGGGTGAGACCCTGGCCCAGTTCCTACCCTGAGCAGCCCCACCCTCACCTATGGAATGAAACTACATAGAAAAACTGGTGACGTGCAACTACGGAGACTGCTCTGGGCCCTCCCCCTTCTCTCCGTCTCTGCCAAAAACAATAAAATAAAATCTTAAGAACTGTCATATAATTTTATGTCTAACTTCAATATGACAACCATAGATCATACTGTTTATATGCTGTGTATCATGATCCAATTTCTAAAGCTCCAAATGTACTGAAATCACATGAAAGCCCTGAAATCCAGCTTCTAGGAATTTTTCTCCTATCTTGTCTTAGAGAAAGTTAAATTTTGAGCTAGCTTTTAGTAAAAGTGACCAGGGAACGTAGATCCCTACACATCCAGGAAGGAAGTCAGACACCTGCTTATAACCCACACATATCTCTACTTTTCTCCAATTGCATCCTTCTACCCATTTTTTGATTATTCACCATGTAAATTCTACTCCAGAAGAGGAAGGGGTAGGGAGTGGCTCAAAATGAACTCTTTCGGAGCTAGAAGTGGTTCAAAAGCCACTCATGGAACTTATCATCAGGTTTACCAAATAGAAAAACACTGTTTAGAACCGCAATTCAATTAAAAAAATTTTTTTTGTGTGTGTGTGTAAACAAAAGATGCATATACTTTTTAGAGAGTAAAATTTATCCAACATTAGAGAAAATGCTCACTTCATGCTAAGTAAGGTGTCACGAGGTGCTGAATCATTTTTATTAATTTCCAAGGTATATAAAAAGATTACTCAACTTCTGTCTTTGTCTAAATAGGATGTGTTCATGCTTTGCTATATGTTTGGCTAAACAATTTAGTTCTCAGAAATAGAAAATATGACATGGCTTTGCCTTGAGGTCACTGTGGTAGGGATTTTGCATTTTCTTCCTATTGAAATTTGCACGGTACTTACCGTATTAGTAGGTGCTTAAAATATTAGTTTTCTTTTTCATTTCATGTGACACTTTGACAGCTCAAACTACTGACATAATGACTGGGAAGCCTCCAGCAGTTAATCACTGGTCATGCATATGGGGTCAAGGGAAAGAGTGACCGCTTGCCCTGCTAGTTCTATCACCTGCTCACATACCTCCAACTACTGGGAGGAGATTAATTTCACAGAACCCAATTAATGAGAATGATTTTTATTTGATGACCTGCCAACTAATGATAGCTTCCAAATGGTCATTTCTGTTGTATTTCAGAGATGCCTCTGTCAACAACAAGTAATTAGGAACCTATTTACTAGTAGCTCTTGCCAATATTAGAAGCTTTCATTTGATTCCAGAAATGTATTTAGCTGATGTATCTTTAGAAAGTCAGACAATAATGTTGCACCAAACATTCCGTTTTCCCTAGCGGTGATGCATCTTTAACTGTTTTCTTACAACTTTACAAAACCAAGTCCAACTATCATGCCCATTAGAAGTTTTTAAAAATTGAAGAAAAAAAGAAGAAATTAAATCTCTATGCAGACTAACATAGAGAATACAGTTCAATAATCAAAATCTTTAGTATAACTACTAAATTGCATTTTTTTTTTTGAAATTCTGAGCAATGTCTGTGGAATGCATGAAGTGATCATGAAGAAACACCAGGAATCCTCTCCATTCAATAGTCGCTGTCGCCGAAGTAACTAGAGTTTAATGAGTAGCCTGTGGCATGATTGGCCATGATGTAGTTTATTTGCCTCTCCTAAAAGCTAACATTCACATAGAGAATGAATGAGTAATTTCCTAAACTGGCTGACTCTTATATCTATATAAATATTTTAATATTCTATCTGTATTTCCATATAAATGATTTGCTAACATTTTCTTATTTATGTGTTGCCAATGCTTAATGACTGAGCCAAATGGTTATTTCTTATTTTCTTTTCTAGTTCCAATTGAGCCCACCCCACATTACCATTCACCGAACACTCTTTAATATAAAGGGCATATATTGCATAGATACTAGTTCACCTCCAGCGTGAAGACTCCAGAATAAAGGAGATCTTGAGGAAAAAATAGTGCACTATGACAGCAGTTATAAACTTACCACACAAAAATGTAATGTGTCAACAGAATTAGCTAGTTATAGTTGTTAAATAAAACATCTACAAATAAAAGATGCTTTTGCCTCAAACATTTTTCTTATTCCCTCTGCATTAAACAATAATGCAAATTCTATTATATAATAATGTAGTTCAGCATTGGGTAAGGCAACATAAGTTTCGGTGACTACGAAGTGCTAATATGAACCTCTAATATATTCCTTCAATCGTTCCCTCCCTGCTTGCAAAGCAGGACACTGCTAAAACCCAAATGGCTAGATTCCATAGGTTCCATGACTCAAAATAAAAACTTGGTCTACAAACAGCATTCATGTTCCTCATCCCTCCATAAATATTTACTAATGGCTTGAACCATGATGCATTTCCTGAATTCCTTCAGGAATCACTTCACCCAAGAAGAGAGGACAGTCAATGGTCCATCTATCGTCCTGGTGGGTTGGTGCGCCACATGGGCTGTAGGCCTGACTAACATCATGGTTCCCATTGGCCCAAGGGCTGCTCCTCTGAACAGGGCACCTCCCCCAGGAGAACACGCCCCTTTACGCCAGAGACTTAGGGGGAGGTTTTGTAATGTACACTTGCAATGGCATTATTTTTTTTCCTGAGAGAAAAGAGGATTGTGAGTTTATTAGATAAAACTGGGTGAAATGCGGTAAGATTTCTTTGTGTTAAAATCCAATTTTGAAAAGCTTTTAGTGCTAAATCACTCAGATGTTTGTACTTTATGTGAGAGAAAAACCATGTGTTTTTAGAAGGGAAATTTCCTATAGCAATATTCAACTGGAAAAAATGAACAGGTGGGCATGTTTTAAATGAAGGCAGCCAGTATTAAAAACAGAAATATTCTCTGCACAGTAGGGAAATGTAAGTTAAAATAGAAGTAATCATTATGTTACAGGAAAAAAAAAAAAGAAATAATTATGGCAAGGAGAAGTATAAATTTGAAGGCAAATATGAAAGCAAAGCCATGGAAAATCTAATCTCTGAAGTCATAATTTAAAACAAACAAGGCAGATACAACTTGATAGAAAAATTTAGTTTAGAATATTGTGAGAACTGTTTTGGCTAGTTTCCTATGCCTTTCACAGTAAGGCAACCACAGAAGTTTCACAAAGATGCGCTTTTTTTCAAATTTTAATTAAAAGTAATTTTTTTTGAGGGACCTCCATACTGTTTTCCAGAGTAGCTGTACCAATTTACATTCCCACAAGCTGCATATAGCAACTCAGTTTCTTTCTTTTTTTTGACAGAGACGAGAGAGAGAGAGAGAGAGAGAGAGAGAGAGAGAGAGAGAGAGAGAGAGAGAGAGAGAGAGAGAGAAGGGGAAGAGCCCAGAGTAGTCTCCATAGTTGCACATTACCAGTTTTTGACATGGTTTCATTCCACACAGGTGGGCGGGGAGGCCTTCTGCATGGGAGGCTCGCCCCCATGATTTGGGGCCATATCTGAGCCTCCCACACATGGGAAGCTTGCCCCATCAAGAATCGAACTTGGGGCCTTTCACATGGGAAGCACACCCCAGGTCAGCATATGAGTCTGCTTGGGCCGGGGCAGGGACTTGGTCCTCAGTCCCCAGAGCTGCAAAGCAAGCACTTAACCTAACACTGAGCCATGCTGGCTTTCCCAAGATGAGCTTTTGATTTACTATTCTGAATAAAATAAAAGAACACTTAAGTTGGGGTTCTCTTCTTTAGACCAATAAATCTTAGTCTAATAAAGGTACCCAGTAGGTACTTATCAGATAAATGAATGTTTAAATGTCCTGAACTTTTAATGCTGTATTAAAGTCCATTCTATGACTTTTAGAATTTTACATTAAAAACAAAATAATTCAAATATTATTAAATAAATTGAGAGCAATATCTTTCAATTGGTAAAAAAATGTACTGTATCTGAGTTATGGAATAAAAAGTCAATGAATAAATGAATAAATAAATGAATTTATTAATTAATAGAAATAAAAGAAAACAATTTAACTGCAAGTCCCTTAAAGAATAGTAAAAAAATTCTAAAACAAAACTCTAATACATTAAAATGAACTAATCAGTGATTTCAATATCCAGATAATTCTTAAATTTTTGTTACATTAAAAAATATCAAGTCAGGGTTAATCAAATAGGATATATTAGAAATGCATCTATTTCAGACAATAAAATATCACTTTGCATAATGTTTTCTATCTCGGAAGAGTTTTATAAGAGAACATTTGATGGAGAAAATGTCACGATATCTATTTCTTTTTCCTTTTGTTGAGTCTTGAGTGAGCTAGTGCATACTAGACAACCAAAGTACCTAATGAAGCGGTGCTGCAAAGAAAGGCAGTCTTGTCTTCTATAAAATAAATAATTTTGCAGTATTTTTCATTTTGAGAAGAGAGAAGGCAACACAACGTCCTGAAAGATTTGTAGGTTGACAAGTTCTTAAATGAATGAAAAGACCCTGATAACTTAGAAAATACTAAGTGAGGCTCAGTTCTTTTGAAAGACCTTTAAATTGGTTCTAGAAAATATTATGAAAAAAAAAATCTTCAACTGTTTCCAAGATTATTTGTTTCTTCCATACTTGGTCTACATATTTTTTTATGATAGTTGATACGTAATTATAAATCAGATGTGTCCTATCACCAAATCAAAACTATAAATTGTTTTCAATGGAGAAAAGCAGTTATAATGGTATGCTTATATTTAAGACTGTAATATTTAATCATATCTAATATTCTAAGGCCTTGCAAAAGGCAAAGAAGTAAAATGTGTATTTATATAAATATTATACTTGAAAATTTAATATTCTATTTAAATATGTGTATATGGTCTATTAATACCCTGTCCAATATGGTAACCACTAGTCTCATGTGTCTCTTTAAGCTAAAATTAAATTCATTAAAAAAAATCAATTCCCCCATCTCACTAGCCACATTTCAAGTGCACAGTAGCTATATGTAACTGGTGAGACCATACTGAACAGTTTAGATTTAGAATATTTTATCAGTATGAAAAGTTCTACTGAACAGTAGATGCTACTATTTTTTTGAGAATTAAAGCTTAAGAGATTTTGCACAGTAAAAGGCAAATCTCCTTGTTTGTTGTTTTCCAGTTTGTAAGCATAATTTTGGTCAAGTTCTTTAAAAAATTGCTGCCTAATTAATCTGTAACCTTATGTAGAGACCATACGTGGCAAACTATCTACAATGTTAGTCAATGAGTTCACTGAACTTTTAAGTATTTTTAAAATATATGTGCTCTCCAAAATTAGTTATCAGTTTTATATTTTAAAATGCTGATGTTTTTTATTGAGCTGTGAAATAATAATAACTAACAAAAAGCAAAGGTACACCATAGCAAAAACAACATCAAAAAATTTAAAATAGCAGGTGCTGATGGGAAAGGGATTGATGTTAAGAAAGATTCAGATAATTGTACTGTTGGCAAGAACAATAGAGTGGATGGAATAGTATAAGGGATTCAGAAACAGTCATTATCATAACTGGCAGCAGAACTCTGTTCAAGTTCGGTCAGCTGCTTTCCAGATTGGTTTCTAGTACAAGAATTCTGCACGTGTGTGCTAAAGTAACCTTCCCATTACTAAAGTGACAGCCTTAAGTTTCCAAATAAAAGAACCATGGAGGCATGAGTGGATTTTCTGGGTTTCTTGCTGGAAATGTTATGCTCATTAAGGGTGGAGGAGAGGTGAGGCTTGATGGAGAAGGTCAGCCCCCGGGAGATTAAGAATGAAATTCAAAACGTTAAATTGGAGGAGAGAGAAATAAACAAGTATGAATGGTATGAGTGAGAACAATACATTTACCCAGGAGGAACTCTGCACAAAGGCTTTGGACATGAGCCGAGGTTGAGAAAAAATTACTAAAGCTGTTAACAAGAAATTATGGAAACTACACACGGCCTATGAATATAAGACAACGTTAAAACTTTTTGGTAATCAAAAGAATATGAGAGGATCAATGAAATATCATGTTCTGGTTATCAAATTTGCAAAGGTAAAAAAGAAAAGATAATCGTCTCTGATAGCATTGGGGAAATGGAATCTAATGTCATGCTGTTGGCAAAGCAAATTGGTACCACGTTTATAGAAAACAATTTGTCAAAGTATATAAACCATTGACATTCAATGGCTACATATTAAATTTTGAGAATCAAAGATGTGTAAAAAATTAAAAACAAGGATGTTCAGCACCGTTTCACTGATAATTAATGTGAAAAGCAACCTACTGGACAAACCAGCATTGAACAGGTTACATAAATTATGAAACAAAGGAATTTGTTGCAGCTATTCAAGACCACATGTTAGACAGTACTTAGCAGTGTAGGAAAAACAGTTGTATATATTACGCTAAACATAGGTGGTACAAATATTTATAGCATAATGCCAACTTTCTTAATGTGTATATACCATATACACATATACTATAAACAAAAGATTGGCTGCAGATACATAAAAACATTGATTGTTATTTCTTTGCAGCAGATTTATAAGCAACTAAAATTTTCTTTGTGTTTTCTGATATTTGACAATTCCTCTGAATGAACATGCACTATGCTTCTAATCACAAGGATGTTTTTACGCTCTGTTTTTTGTAACGAATAGCCAAAGTCATTGTATGCAGACCTGTTTCTCATATCTGTAACTGTGGGGATTGAATCAGCTCATCTCTTTGGTTCTTTCTGTCTCTCAAATTCTATTTTATGAGAAACAGAAGGTGACACAGACATAGGTGCACAGTTAGACAGACAAGACATTAAAAAAAACCAATGTCAAAGTGAGCAAGAATGAGTCTCAGGAAGGGTGTGGTTTTTAGTGGCAAGCCCCTGCAGCTTCACTCTATGAGCACTCTAAGGTGGTCTGGATATTGACATCTTAGCAGCACTCTCTTTTTAAAGTTATAATGCTGTAGATGATGAAAAGTGCTTACTTGGTGCCAGATACTGCATGCTATAGACATTCACATTACATCTTAGGTACTAAGGGGTCATTCTGTATCTACAGAAAGTTATAGAAATTAAGCAAAATGCTCCAAGTCTCATGACAAATATGCACACTATAATAAGCCTTATATTTTCTAAGCTTTAAACTCATTAATCTTTTATTTTTTAAATATAAGGGTTAATTTCACCATTGACTATATTCATTTATTGTTTTAAGGAGCAAAGAAATTTCCCTGGTAACCTTAGAACGACTTAACTAATTTACTAACAATGCCTGAATTCACTTTGATATTTTAAACTATCGGATCACCTGATCTTTTTGGAAAGACAAAGTCTACTTTAATACACGATTCTCAAAAGTTACACTGAAATCACTTACAATTTGGAAGCTTTTAAAAACTGAGAAAACAAGTTTTTTTTGTTGTTGATGTTATGATGCAGGGGTGGGGAGAACTCTTCATAAGAAATAAATACAACTTGCCTCACAGCTTTTACAATGCTTTATCAAACTTTCACCAAATCTGATAAGAATGCTATAGCAACTGTGGTCCTGTTAGAAAAAAAAATATTCTCATGACTGTAGCTTGTGTTCCCATGCTGCCATGGCTAGATTAAGCCAAGGATCTAGGTTCTATACCCAATGTAACCAGAATGTCTAAAAGAACAGAAAATTGATCTTATGAGAGCAGGGTCCTATGCAATGCACCATGGGACACAGAAGAAATGAAATCTCCTATTACTTAGGATAATGATCAGGTTTTCCGTAAATTCACTCAGGAGAAGAAAAAAGGGTAACAGAGATAAACGATTTAAATTCCCTATGAGGGTGACTCCTCATAAAGAGGACTGTTAAATAAGAGAACCCATTTTTGTAAAGAACTTAAATATTTATTTGAATTCTGACTGCATAAATTAAGTAACATACTGATCTCTAGAAATTATAGTATTTTCTCAGGAAAAATAACACTCGTATAATCTGTATCACGCTAATCTTGGGCTAGCCTGATCTCTGGTGTAAATTAGTATGCGCATTCCCCCCACCCCCACTGAGACTTCAGTGCAACCGTATCTCTTACACAGAAACTCATGTAATAGACACTGTTATACTTTATAAATGTGGGAACAGATTTTAAGAGGATTTAAATTTTTCTGTTCCCTAAATGATTTTTAAGTAAAATGTACCAATAAGAAAGGTCTTGCTGAAATATGGTCCCCCTTTAACTGCAGGGATGAGTAAATTAGAAACTCAGAACTTCCATTCCTTCTTGGCTAATTTTCTCAGATGGAACAGTGAAGGTCAATAGAAATGCAAATGTCACTCCAGCATTAGCTTTTCCTTAAATTGAAAGCTTGAGTAATTTTTTTAGATAACTGCTGAGTCCCCAAATTTAGACATAATGTGTTCTCAAAATTAATATGAATTTTGCCAATTTATTGAAATTTATATTTGGGGAGGATATTTCCCCCCTAAACATAATGGTCACCCTATTATTATACAATATAACAAGAGATGCAAAATTGCATTTTGAGACAATTTAACAATTTAAGGACAGTTTTATCATGTCTAAGTTCTGACACAATATTAAAGTATTAAAACACATTTGTAAAAAAATTATTTTGTTCTTTGCAGGGTCTTTTCCTTCTAAATAACAATATAGCGGAACTGTGGACCAAGATACCTTTTGAGGAAGCTGGGAATAAAATTCTTTTCAGAATGAAAAGATCCCACAAATAAACTAAAATTAGTGCTTCCTTTTACATGTGCAATAAATGATTCTATTCATGCTAGATTTAACACCTGTAGAGGGGAAAAAAACCCAAAAAACGTGAGAATACTCTTCCTCCAATAAGAATCAACGTTGGTTCTCCGAGCACTCAGTTTTTTATCTAAGAGTCTGTCAGAATGTCTTTGTTGTCTACACAGTACATTTTTTTTCTGGAAAATCTGTCTGGATTTGACAGTTCCTTTGAATACTACCTCTCACAAGTCCTCAGCTAACATGGAGAAACTACCATGATTCATGTTCTTCCCCAAGTAGAACTGCCACATATGAATGCCGTTCTGAACTGTAGTTGTAAGAGAACTCCTGTAATGTTTCCAGCCAATCTACTGCTCTGTGAAGTCTAAATTATTTCCACTCCACTCACTTTCTCTATTTTAGAGATGACATAGTTAAACAGCATTAGCTCCAGTCAAAAAAACAAAAACAAAAACAATAAAATCAAAAATTTAAAAGAAAAAAAAAACACCCCCCAAAACAAACAACATATGCCTGTGATAACTTAGTCTACCACTATCATAATATGAAAGAACAACAAGAACTTTGAACAAAAAGGAAAGAAATAACCTCATCATGACATGAGTTTCATTATCACCTTTTGCTTAAAGTAAGCACATCTAGGACACAAACAGATACGTTTAGTACTAACACACCCAAACATCTCAGGACTGTTCTTGAAATTCCTATAGAGGAGGTTTAAAAAAACAGAAGCTTTCAAATGATGGGTATTTACATGATCAGATTACTACAAGTAACAGTTACATTTTGAATTTCTAATATATGAAGAGTAGCACATATATTTTTATTCTACAAAATAAAAACTATACTAAATAGAAAAAAATGTTAAAAAAAAACTTTTTTTTTTAATTTAATTTATTTTTGACAAAGAGAGAGAGAGAGAGAGAGAGAGAGAGAGAGAGAGAGAGAGAGAGAGAGAGAGACAGACAGAGACAGAGAGAGAACTGAACTGGTGGAGCTCCCAGTTCAGCATATAGTTCTGCACAGGATTCAATCCCTGGTCCCCGGAGCTGCAAAGCGAGCGCTTAACCCACTGAGCCATCCTGGCTTCCCTGGAAAAAATGTTTTAAATGATAAAAACACATGCCTTCTCTGTGAGGTATAGTTTTGCCAAAATTATTATGTACCTCAATTTATATGGTTTCATCTTCCTTTAGACTCTCAAGCAGTTTTATATAACCATGTTAAACATCAAATGGCACAAAGCTAATCTTTTGTTGATAAATGTAATTAATCTAAACAAACAAACAAACAAAAAAGGCATATACTTAGTCAAATAATCTGTCTCTCTTTTATGTTCTTATTAATAAGAGATATATCTGCAAAGCTAAGCTAAATATTCCAAAGAATAAAAAAAAAAAAAAATTCATGCCTTGGCTATTTAACTGTTACTGAATCATTAGTTCAGGTGTAATAGAAGAGAGAGAGAGAGCAAATCTCAATAAAAGTTATAAACCAAACAATGTATTTAACAAGCACCAATGTTCTAAGTGATTCTATTGTTCAAAGAGTTGACATCTGCCCACATCAATCTCCTTTAAATTGACCCCATACCAGGCTGGGACCTTACAATTACCCTTCGTTTACATACTGGGAATTTGTTGGATCCTGTGGACAACAACAAATGCATCAGACAGCCCCACTTTCACTGGGTGATTGGTTGAACTTATCTGGGTGACCAAGACAGGAATCTGAAAAAGAAGAAGCAGATTGCTATGTGTTAGATTTTAATGTCACTCAGGGGTGGGTGGTAGGGAGTGTGATCACCTTGTTTAATGGATGAAATCGAGTGATGGAGATGAAGAACTAGAAAACAATGAATATTGGAGAAAAGAGACAGATGCTACCTAAAATAACATCTATTTAGTGCTAATTCGATGGAGCAGAGCAACAAGAGTCCCTGGTCTGACAAATGGCTACTTGATGACAAAAGCAAGAGCTTCTCAGAGAATCAGACTGATGCTAGATGCCGATATGCAGGTGCACCCTGGGTGCATTTTGTGTTGTCTCTCATTACAGAAATAGAACTTCTTCTTGCACTATGTGTTTTCCTAAAAGACTTAATTATATATTTATTTTCATAGTTAAAAGTAATCCTTGTTTACATGTGGCTTTATAGATATCAATCCTAGAGACAGATAATGACTGCACTGCTAAATATATAGTTTAACAACATCACTGTTGATTTGGCAATTGTTAATAGATGTCAAACTTCACCATTCTGGTTAAAACTCATCATGGGTCATATCAAATTCACACTTCCTAAATTTGAACTTCAACGGGACAAGAATCTGAATATGATAGACATTTCTAGTATTTCTAGTTTAAAAAACCAGGACACATTGAGAATATATTAATCATAATACAATAGTTACAAATGAGACCAACTATTGGAGCCAATATTTTTCTAGACTTAGAGTCATTGGAAATACAATTACCATTTTCATGGAAATAAAAATGTGAATGAAATCATCTTCAGTAAAGAAAGAAAGAAGAAACAAAAAGGTAAGGTTAAACAAACTAACGAATCTTTAGGTAGAATGAACAGACTGTGGACCATCTGGGGGTAATTCATTAAGGAACATATTAGATTACCCATTGCTGTATAAACTGTAACAAACAGTATAGCAATGAGAAGGAAGAAAAATAAGTTGGAGAGAAGATGTGATGCTTATTTTTGTCCAAGACAATATGAAATTATAAAAGCCTATTCTGTTGGAATTGACCAATTAGGAAAGTTTCTGAAATTTCTGAAATTATCTTGAAACCTGTAAATGGAATATGACACGTTCCCTTTATATACCAAATCAGTCCTCTCTTAAACAAGGTTAAGATGTTGCCAATTTTATATCAGTATATCCAGTTCTTAACTAGCAGTAAGAGAAGTATTCTGATATTTGGACAACAAAAAGAAACAACCCAAAAAATGAAACCAAAATTTCTGTCTCTAAAAGTTCATTTACTAAATGAAACTCTATACATTACTTATTAATTTAGTAAGCCATATTCACTATCAACATATAAATCCCCTTTCTTAATGGGCATTATACTTTCACTCACTTTTATACTCCATGTGGAGGAGTACTAATATAAATATAACTTACATTTAAGGCAGAGACTTAAATGTAAAGGTGAAAAGACAGAAGGATGGGAAAAAACCATCCCACGGCAGGTTATATTTTGTATGTCCGAACAAGACAAAGTCTAAATATTTGTAGACACTATTATTAATAGATGCCTGCCTAGGACTACATATAAAAGATTTGCTACTGGTATTTGTCACTTCTTTTATGCTCTAGTATCTATGGCTGCTGTCTCCCTCAGTGAAATGTGGTCTTTTATCAGATAATTTTGTGGTAATAATTGTATTTCTTGTTTTCCCAAACCCAAAGCAGAATTTCAGCTTTTATTGCTATCAACTGAAAAATTCTATAATGTTATGAATATTATATTTCTCTACCAGTGATTGTTTTCCAGGTCACATATCTTGGATCCTGGAGACCTACCAGTATAGTAGCTTTACCTTCTTTTCACATGATCTACTCTACTTTGTCTATCTCTCTTCCTTATCTCTTCCCTTATCTAGATATTTTTTAATTTAATTTTGTTTTCTCCACCTCCTTCCTTCCTTCACTCCCATCCTTTATATTTTGTTTCTTAGTCAAACCTTCTCCTCCAGTGTTTTCTTTTTCAATCTGTGGTGGATTGAATGCACTGCAGACCTTAATCAATGGCCCTTTTGTATCCACACTCTCTGCCTTTTCACTTGATGGTTTTCTTCCCCTTTGACTATGGGTTTAACAACATGGCAGAAGACAACAGTTAAACATAAAGCAGGAAGGAAGCTTAAAAAGAACGCTTCCATTATTTCCACCTCCTTTCTTGGTCCCTTGACACCTCCATGAGAATGTCCCCAGCTGATCTGAAGATATATGAAAGGAATATTGTCCTTGCCACAGAGGTCATCCTTGATCAGCTAGCCCCTAGCCAACCTACCAGCTAACAGCTCACATGTGAGTGAGCCCAGTTAAGATCAGCAGAGTCTAACTCAGAACAGTAGAACCACCAAGCTGATCTACAGGTGTCTTGTGAGAAACAAGAAATGTAGTTGTGGGGATGTTAGGATAGCTTAACAGGTTGAGCACTTGCCTTGCAGACACGAGGTCCAGGGATCGAATCCCGGCCCTGTTCTGTGCAAACCCATTTGCTGAACTGGGGCACACCTCCCACGTGGAAGGTCCCAGTTATGTTCCTACCCCACGTGGCCCCACATTCACCTGCGTGGAATAAAATTATGTCAAAACTAATAATGTACAACTATGGAGACTACTCTGGGCCTTCCCCTTTCCCTCTCTTTCAAACAATAAAAATAAATCTTAGAAAAAAAAAAGAAATGTAGTTTTTTAAACCACTACATTTTGGGGGTAATTTATTACTCAGCAATACTAACCAATATATTTTCTATTAAAGATCTAATAGCCAATGCAAACTTCTCTGGCTGTTTCTACAAAAAATGAAGCTGCATTCTTCCTCTTAAGTTTATGAAAATCAGAAAAACACCTCTTTTTTTTTAGAAGATTTATTTTATTGATTTTTGACAGAGAGAAACAGAGACAGAGAGAGAGACAGAGAGAGACAGAGACAGAGAGAAGGGAGAGGGCCCAGAGCAGTCTCCATAGTTGACATTAGTTTTCATATAGTTTCACTCCACAGGCGGGCACAGGGCTGCGCAGGGCAGGAACTGGGCTGGGATCCTCCCACATAGGTCCCGGCAAGAACTGAACTGGGGGCACACCCCAGTTCAGCATGTGGGTCCCCATGGGCCGGGGCCGGGATTTGATCCTCAGTCCTCGGGGCTTCAAAGCGAGTGCTTTACCCGCTGAGCCATCCAGCTTTCCCAGAAAAACACCTCTTTACTTTTAGGTACAATGAAACTTGAAAGACTGGAATGTTCCAGTAGAAAAGTTTCATTTTCTGCATCATTTTTAACTGTTAAAATCACATTTAAAATGAACTATTTTTGGATCAATATCAACAGTACAATTGCCTGTGTATGTATAAGTTATCTAGAATTGCAGCTGATATTGTACAACAGTAGCACAAGCAATGGTCTCTCATATTGTCATGATCACCTCTTCTATAGAGGACCGTATTGACAAGGACATGAACTACGCAAGCCAGAGAAGCCATAACCAAGGATGACGTCCGTGTACAAAAACTATACAAACATTTTATTCTTTCTACAAATTTGTATTAATCTGAAAAATGTCTTCAAAGTTAGTTTCTGAGGATGTCAGAAAGTCAATCTGAAGTAATACAACCTCTTAACTACATAAGTTATTTAAAAAAGAAATCTAGCTTCATTAGTTCATGCACCTATAAAGTTGCATTTTATGAGTTAAGCAGAGATAATATTTGCTTGGTCTCTCTCTGTATGATTTATAATGACTCCTAAATTTCTAAGAATACGTTGTATTACAACTGCATTCATTCTATAGGATAGATACAGAAAATAAGCATTAAAGCCAATCAAAATATGCTTCCATTTTGGCTTACACAAGCACTTATAATATTTTTTAAGGCATTTTAATTTTTATCCCATTTTATAAGACAAAGATACATGTACTAATTAACTAAGTATAAACTGTTCTGTAAATGATACCGTGAAGCAAATTAAATATAGGTGCAGAAAAGAGTAGCCATATCTAGACAAAATTAAGGCAGGAAAGATATCAGGAGCTAGTAAAGTAAGGGCAGAGCTCACCGGCCTTCAGAGGAAGATTTCAGGTCAAAATCTACTCTCTTTCCCAAGCTGTGGTATCATTCACCACAGAACCAATGCAATTCCTACAATATGGACTTTTACGCCTCTCTCTAAAACAGAGAGAACAGCATGTAGCTTGAGTCAGAGGTAATGGGATTTTATTTTCCTGTCTGTTCTGAACTGAATACTGCACCAAAACACTTATTTGTGCCCATTATGGACCCAGCTATTTATCTAATAAGCCCATAGCATCTCAGCAAGGGCTTGATTATACAGTATATGTGCCAAAGTATGAATCATCTGCCTATCAGAATGTAACTGGGAAAGTATTACTCTAAACTGACTTTTGTTCACTCACTGTTTTTCTTCACTTGCTAATCAGCAATATGGTGTCTCATAGCCAAACATATGCATATATATGTATACATATGTATATACAGAGGGAGCCAAAAAATGTATATACATTTTAAGAAAGGAAAATTTCTATTAAAATTGTAATACTCAATATATACTGATAACAAAAGATGAATACAAGTCATGTTTGACTTCTGAATTATAAGAAGTGCTCAAAGAGGTACTCAAAGTGGTTACCATCAGTGTCCAGACACTTCTGATTATGGCGAACTACTCAATGTTGACCAAAGTGTCCACTTGGATTGCTGCAGATACTGTTTCAATTGACCACACGTCTCAAACTTACCACGAATATGTGCAATTGTTAGGTGCGTTGGAAGTTCTGTTGCATACTCACGCCTCCATTCTCGTTGTATTACCATATCACTCTTGAATTTCAAATACCACTTCAAAATGATCTTCTGTTCCATGAAGGACAACATACTTCTGCCATTTTATTTGTCTGTCCTGCCTGTTGTATGGTGATGCTAGCATTCATTTGATTAACACCATCTTTTTAGCAAATGTTATGCTAAACATTGTGTCATAATTCAATTTAACTTTGAAAAGTGATACATAACATCTCTTAAAATGTGTATACATTTTTTGGCACCCCCAGTCTATGCTTTAACCCAAAGTTTACTCTTTTACCCATTCTCTCCTGCATTCAATCCTTAACTTCCTACCTCATCTTCCTTAAACATCTGATCTGGCTTCTGATACCCAATTATAAAAAGTTGTGCTCTTTTTCATTATTATCAAAATGTATGAAAACTACGTTTGAACACAAAGGCTTATGGTTACGATTTGAAAATATAAAAATCCATTTGCTTTCCTGTAGGTCATTAACATTTTATGACATATTTATGACACAATCAGTATTTTACTTCCTTTTGATCTTTCAGTTATGAACTCTTTCATATGCCAGGTCTGAAGCAATGCACTTGATCATATGAAAGTGTCGGAAAGCATAGGAAATGCTGATGGTATGCTCTTAATGCCCTTCCTGCTCCATCTCCACAATCATACCCTACAGAAAATCTGGGAGGAAAACAATAATATTAACATAAAGCTGATGAGTAAAGACAGCCTCTGTATTGAATGAGAAGTTTCCAACTTCATTTCTACAGAAACTATGCTGGCCTGGGGAAAGAAGGAAGAAATAGGTGAGGAAGAAATTGGAGAGAGCCCATCCTGAAGAACAAGTGATCCAAAACTTCTGATTTCTCAAGGGGACATGTCAATCTATATTTCTATTTGAAATCATGATATTTAAATGTTGGCTACATATCCATTTTACAAACACACACACATACACACAAGTGTCTCTTCTGATTTCAAGTTTGCCAACTATGAAAACGACAAACTAGAGTTGGAGCTTCAGAAAAAAGAACAGCGAGGCAACCGCCCACCTTAAGAAGTATGTGCAACTCGGCTCAAGAGTCAAAACTGTGGTGGGGACTTTATGTGGAAGGGTAGTTAGATAACGAGTGTCTCTAAACATGGCTTGGGAATAAAACACTAAAGGAAAAGGAGAGAGACTTCCCCATCACCATGTAGAAAGATTATATGACACTGTTATTAATTGTTTGAAACTGATAACCACCCTGGTTCCTCCCTCCCATGAGGGGGGAAAAACAAAATCACCCAATTTTCAATAGGTAGAGAAAGGATCACTTCCTTCCCTAGTTTGTACTTAAAGTAACAATAAATTAAAATATAATAGGAGAAGAGAGATGAAGCAAATTGGAGGAACTGCAACTTCTAAAATATGATGGTATAACAGGATAGCATCAAGAACTGTAATAAATCTGATTTTAAATTTCTAATCTTTAGACCAAAACTGCTATCAAATTTCTAATGCTTAGACCAAAAATTTCAGGTCTGTATCTACTGTACTCAAGCAAACAGTCATCACTACTGAATGACAACTTAAAATAATATAAAGTATCTGGCTTCTAGGGACATAGCTAGTTATTAACAGAATAGGTAACGGAAATTCACTTTTCCAAATTCAGTTTACCTTAAGAAAAGATGCATGTTTTTATTATTGCACATTACTTACGTATAACTTCTTTTTCTCTTTAAAAAACTGAATAAAATAAGATAAATGCTGTCTATGGAAAGGCAAGCCATTCTCACCCCTTGCTCTCAAGTGGCTGAGTTACAGTATAAAAATGACTAACCAGGAAAGACTGTTGAAGATATTAAAGCGAGTGAAGTAGTTCAGTTATTTCTTCAAAAGGAAATCTGTAGAGAAGCAGTATATTACACTGGTTAGGTCTACAGACTCTGGAGTCATACTTCCTCAAATAAATGTGTTTCACAATTTTGGGAAAGTTACTTAATCTCTTCTTGTTCCTTCTCTGTAAATGATAAAAGTAAATCACTTAATTTTTGTGAGAATTATATGAGATAAATTTTAAGCACTTATATAACTGCCTGGTATACATGAAGAGCTAAATAAATGCTGGATTTATCAAATTTGGAGGCTGTTATTAAAAGTGAATAGGACTTCTGGTTGGGGCAAAACAATGTGTACAAAACCATTTCTCCTACTGATATCAAGCAGAAAGCATAGAAAGCATCGTCGAAGGCATCAGGTAGCTATCAAATAGCAAGGACCTGAAAAGCCACAATTCCAGTAAAAGGAAATCACAGAAGTGAATGCAACGCCATTTCCCACTCAAGGCATTTGACAATTCATAAGCCAGGTTAGAAACTGAGAAGCTGAACAGAACTTCCGGCAGTCTCAGGGAGTTGTGGAAAATACCAGAGTTCACGGCCACTAAGGCCAAATGTCTATGATAAACACCCAGGACTTCAGTCAAGATTCCTGAAGGACTATAAGAGTAATCAGAAAAATACCAGCTTTTAGAAGCACTTGATGCCCCGCTCAGAATGAACTTGTCATTACACAGTGTTAATCTGCCACCTTAGCTGCCAAACAAAACATAATAAGTCCTCTCTGGACATCATTGACAACCTCACAAGATCTCTTCAGTATTTTGTAACAGGGGCCAGCATTTGATCAAAAATTACCTAGTACGCAGGGATACTTGACCCATGAATGAAAACCTAGATGGGAGAAAACTCAGATGATAGAAGCAGATCCACAGGAAATCTAGATAACAGAGTTATCAGCTACAAACTTTAAAAGAACCATTACTAATACATTTAAGAAAATAGATGACAAGATGACTAATTTCATCAGGTAATTAAATTTATGCAAAAGAAATCAACTGATACTCTGAAACTGAAAAACGCACTAAAGTGAACAGTTGATAATCTGAGAGGAAAATTTTAAACAGATGATTTATTTTTGTGCTTTGGCTTCATTCTAAGTAAACTATATCTTTGAAGGTAATGAAAATAAACAGCCGTGTAACAAAGAGGGCCTAGAACTTGAAACAGAATTTCAAATCTTTGGATAACTTAATCATGTAAAGGAGGCTGTGCCCCTGCTATTTTTTTCACCAGGGTGTTTAGGAGAATCCTGGGACTTTGGTCAAGGAACACTGTATGCTATGAGCAAATCTGCATTCACTCTTCCTTTAAACAGTGCTAGTGCTTTCCTATCTCAACCCTATTACAAGGAACAGTTATGAGATGTACAAATGTCATTTCTAATTTACTGATCATTATTTATCTAGTTTGCACTGTAAATACTGCATTGCTGGAGAAATGACAACACAGGGTGGCCCAAAAGTAGGTATGCAGTTGAATCAAATGAAATTCATCACAACAAACCAGAATTGGTGTCATACTGTGTGTCACAGTGTACTAGGTAGGTTCGTGGAATGTCGCAATGTTGATGTTGCAATGTTGAGCACTTACAAGATGAAAAAATGTTAAAACTATACTGTATACCTACTTTTGGACCACCCTGTATATGAAACATGACAGAATCAGAGGTCATTTGAATGGTTAGAAAGAGTACACTAAGAGTTATTAAGAGAAACATGATTAGCTGTTGAAATAATTATTTGAAGGTAATAAAAATGAAATTTCTGTCAATAAATTTAATTACCGGTAATGCATTACTAATTTTACTCTATGGTTTTATGAAGTCCCTTTTTGATTCTGCAAAATCAGAATTTTTCTTCTTACATAAAATATAATAAAATATGACAAAGATGGTATTAGCCAGCAAGAAGCAAATTGTTACAGAAAGAATTACACTACCTATCTATAATTTTGGGTCTGTAATTTTAACTTGAACAAAAACACAAAATTATACTTCGTATAATCTAATGTTCGTAAGATTTCACTCGCTTGGCAACTTAACTAGAAATATGTCTTCTGATTTTGTGGGATTAAAATTGTGTAATACATTGGAATCAGATGAAAAGATTATTGAACACCAAACATTAACAAATAGGTACCAAAATAACAAAAGAGAACTACGTTTGTGAATTGTTATACATGGTCTCCTTGGGAAAGAAATAAACTGTTTAGGTCTCTTGAAATCATCAAATCAAGGTTTTTTAGTCCTAGATTTGTCCTCAACTAGCTCTGCAACCTCAAGTATGTCATTTAATCTGTCTGACTCAGTCTGCTTAGCCATAAAATAAAACTAATCATGTATGATCTAATTTAATAATTAAGTCATGTACATTTATTAAATACTTTCTATGTACCAGCAGCTTTGTGAAGGCTAAGAATATTAAGAATATAGGATACTGTTGAATAATTGAAAACTATAATGTATATGAAAGCATTCTGTCAAGTATAATACATTATGCAAAGAACTATTTTATGCTATTGTGGTGATAAACATTTTTTGAGAAGTGCCAAGAGCATTTACCTCTCACCCCAAATGCAAGGGGACTTTGTGCAAATTTTACAAATAGAAATTTGCCTCAATAAAATAAAATGCATGACAATTATCAGGAGAAAAAAAAAAGGTAGAATAGGAAACGAGAAACTGCTTTCTATCCAGGACAGAGAAATGACAGTAGGCAAATAATAATGACTTCTTTAGAATTCTGCATTTGGAAGGACTGATGTTCAATAGGACAAAAGTCTGAGATTATCAATAAAGTGTTAAAATTGCCTACAGCTTAATATTTCACAGGGCAAAACAGAAAAACCATATGGCAAATTTTTCTTTGATTAAAATAAAGGAAAGAAAAATTCTTTTACAAGTACTATGCCCATTATAAACAGAGAATAAGAGAAACAAACTGTTAACTCTGCAGTGCAAAACACCCATTGAGAACAGTGTAAATGAAGATGACAATTTTGATAAAGATAAGAGAGCGAGAGAGAGCGCGTGCGCAAGAGAGAGAGAGAGAGAGAGAGAGAGAGAGAGAGATTGAGAAAGGAGAGACCACAATAAGGACACAGAGCTCTGTTTTGACAAAGCCTACAGTTAGTGAGGTTTAGGACTCTGGACTTACTGACCCTGCATCTTTCCAGAAACCCTACCACTTTTGGTTAAAAATACTGCAGAGTAACATTCTATATCACTCTGCAGTCCCAGCAGCACAGTAGACTCTAATGAAAACTTGAAATGAGTAAGTCCCTTTGAGTGATAGTCTCTCAGCTTCCAGGGAGTGTGATATAAGAATATGGTGTGTTGTGATATCAAAACACAGCTCTGGATAAAGAGGTACCAAGCACAACAGATTGTACAGTGTGTCCTATTTATATTATTGTGCCA
>PVKE010012347.1:0-38512 GCA_004027555.1 Craseonycteris thonglongyai | reverse complement strand
CCAGGCCTCATCATACCTGACCACTTGTCTCTCATATCTGACTACCCAGAAACCTCCTTCTTCCCTTTGACATCTTCTCTCCCAGAATAGTACAGATGTCAGCTTTTGTAGTTTATACTGGTGCTAATAAATGACAAAAAACGTGGTCTAACATAGTCCATTTCCAGGACACTCTCTTTTCAATCTTTTAGATTCTGGGCCTCAAAGAAGGAATGTATTCTTATGCTTTAATATCCAAAGGCTCATCTTTCCATTACATCTTGTTCCTCTTTTTTTTAACACATATATGTTGAGCAATTACTGTCTACCATGTACTGGTTAGGTGCTAGAGATATTTCAGTGAACAAAACAAATATGTGTGTATATGTATGTATGCTTGTGTGTGTGTGTGTATAGTGTGTATATATATTTATTTATGCCGTTATCTATTTCATCTGGTTTTTAAAGGCAACCTAGGGACAATTTCCTTCATCAGATACTTTCTCCTCCCTGCCGTCACTGTCAAGGTAAATCTTTACCCTTGAAATCTAAGCTCAAATAGCAGAGACTGGAAGGTACAAACCACCAAATTGTTAACAATGGTACCTTTCTGGGAGGCTTTAAATGCCCTTTGTTTCTGCATTTTCTAAAGTTTCAACATTTGTTATTTTGTAAACAAAAAACAATAGACGTTACTTAAAAAAAACAAACCCTCAATTTAAATATCCCCTCCTCACTTTAAATATCTCCTCCTCAGGGACACTTTCCCTGACCACCCCTTCTTCCCTACAACTTAGGGCACAGCACCCTGTACTTTCCTCTCTCCTAGACCAGAGGAGAAGTACAGGAATCATTAATGTGTGCCTCCTCCCTTGCAATGTGAGCTGAAGGGCAGGTACCATGTCTTGTTCATTTCTGAATTCCCACCCATCCCCAAACAAAATGCTTCTTTCCCAGGAAGAGTTCAGAAGGTATCTGTTGAATGAACAAATGGATGAGGTTATCAAGTTATGTATGGTCCAGGGGCTAGACCTATGGTGGTGAGGGAGGTAGTGAATCTTAGGTTTAGTTCCTGAAACACATCCTTTCAGGTCTATGTAAGGCTAGAGGGGAAATTTGATGCTTAATTCTCTGAGATTGGGCTAAAGCTTTTTAAGTCTTTCTGGTATGGATGAAATGGGAGGTTCATAGAACCTAAACAGCTAGCCTGTACGAAGGAATTGAGTAACCCTAGGTGTGGAGTCTCACGGTTTGAAATTATCGATTTGTTTGCTTTTTTTGTTGTGTGTCACCTCTCATTAGCTTGTGCACTCCATGAGAATAGGGATCTTATCTGACTTGTATCACAAGGAATCAGACCAATGCCTGGCACATAGGTGACACTCAATATATATTTATTGAATTAATGTTGAGTGAATAAACTCACTCTAAACCAAACCCATGAAAGAGAGACCAACTGCAGCATTATTCATTCATCCTGTAAAACATAATAGACAATGGGCCTGAAGAAATCCTAGTCAGCACATTTTTTATTCTGTGGGAAGCCACAAGTAAATCTGAGTGTTGCTTAGTAAATACAGAGTTAGACTAAGAGGACTTGGAAGGTCTTTAGAGACTGTGTCACTGAGCATTGGCACTCGATGAGTCATGCTTTCCCACACAAGAAAAGTCATCCCTTGCCAAACAGGATCCTGCCTTGTCCAGTGCTGCCATCTCTTTCCTGTCACTGTGGGAGAAATACTAACAGTCTGTCCTCTCCCTTTCTGCCTTCTCAGTGCTCCCTATTGGTCATAATGCTTTCATCCTTTAGGCTTGACCTCATGTTGCAGTGTCCCTTATTGGTTACATTTTCCATTGTGTCTTCCCGATGAGATTTTGGCCACAATTTCACATATCATGCTAAAGATAAACAATCCTACATCCCAGTTCAAAACCTTCTACTATCTGTGTTGTGAAGTCATTCAGTGTCAGTGTACTTCAAATTTTCCTATCTTTAGAAGATGAAATATAATAATATACTCTTTCCATGTGTCCCACAGGTTTGTTAAGCCAAAGAAATTGAAGAGATGACTATGAGTGCCTCAGAAGTTGTACTTAGACCCTTCTAATTAAAGTTCTATACCAGATTTGCCACTAATGAGCTACATGACATCAAATAAGTCATTCTGTGAGATCCTTAGCCCAGTATCTTGTTCTTAATAAGCTATATCAATAATAAGGAAGTATTTATTATTGATAAGGTGCTATGACCATGAAATAAATTGAGACACTGCCCCACTTTCCCGAGGAGCATGCTTGAGGAAAAACAGTTGGTTGCTCTTTAGGTACCTTTTGTGCTTTTGCTTTGTTGGGTGTGGTGTATAAACTTGAGACCATGATTGAATGGTTTGGAAAAAAAGAGCATTTCAGAAGTTATATAGGAGGAGGGATGAAGAGAAGTGACCTGGCAATATGGTAGCAAGGGAGAAAAATTTTGGAAGAAGAACCAGTCTAGCTAGTCATATGTAGGGATCTAATTAAGTTTTGCTTTGTGATGTGTGATGTAATTCTCTTCTCCATCTTTCCACGAAGACTTCAGTAAAATCTCATTAGTCATAAATACTGTTGAATTTGAATGTATTGGAGATATGCAAACAAAATACTCAGTCTGGCCTTGATGGGTTCAGGGAGTGAGGGTAAAAGCCAATCATCTTCTGGTTATATTACCAATTTCCAAATGAAGAGGTGGATTATGGGACCCAGTGGGCTCTCCTAGTCCTAGCGGTCTATGAGTCTGTGTATGGGAGAGATAGACTGTTGCCAGTAAGTTCTAATACAGTAGGATAGGGTGGAGCTTGGTAATTCCTATTAAAAAATTTCCCCAAATGATTATGATGCTCACCAACATTTTGGCATCACTATACATATGCTCATCATATTCTATACTCAAATGTTCAATAACCCACTGAAAAATAACCCTCCTCCCCAATCTCCAGTATGCATTATTGCTGACAAAAACAATTGAGGGGGGTGTGCTCAGAGAATATAAACTCACATTAATATTGTCCTAAGTAAGACATATTTACAAAAATAATGTTGTATTAGTAGGAGAAAGAATACAACAAATGGTGCCACATGCAAAAAGATGAAGTTGAACCCCTACCTCACATCATATTAATAAAATTAATTCAAAATGAATTGTAGACCTAAATGTAGGAACTAAAACCACAAAACTCTTAAGAAACAATGTAGGAGTAAATCCTATTGATCTCTTATTAGGTAGTGTTATTTTTAAACATGATACCAAAAGCACAAGTGAGAGAGAAAAGATATATAAATTAAATTCTATCAAAATTTAAAACTTCTGTGCTTCAGTGGACACCATCAAGAAAGTAAAATGAAAACCCACAGAATGAAAGAAAATATTTGCAAATCACATATCTGATAAGGGATTTGTATCTAGAATATATAATATAAATAACACAAATTAAAAAGACAACCCAATTCAAAACTGAGCAAAGGCGTTGAATATATTATACATTTCTCCAAAGAAGATATACAAATGGCAATAAGCACATAAAAAGATGCTCAACATTATTAATCACTAGGAAAATCAAATTAAAACCACTAGGATAGCTAAAATAAAAACACAGACAATAATATGTTTTGCTGAGGATGTGGAGAAACTAAAACTTTTATTTATACATTGCTAGCAGGAATTTAAAGTGGTGCAGCTACTTTGGAAAATAGTTTGGCAGTTCCAAAAAAGTTAAACATGATGTTACCATATGGCCCGGCAATTCCATTTCTAGATATCTACCCAAAAGAATTGAAACATGTGCACACAGAAACTTGTATGAAAGTGTTCGTAGCAGCACAATTTATAGTAGACAAAAAGCAGAAGCAACACAAATGTGCACAAATGATGACCATATAAACAAAATATGGTATATCTATACAATGATACATTATTCATCCATAAAAGAAATGAAGTACTGATTCATGCTACAATATGCATAACCTTGAAAACGTTATGCTAAGTGAAAGAAGCCAGTCATAAAAGTCCACATATTATATGATTCCATTCACATGAAATGTCCAGAAGGGGCAAATCCATGAAGACAGTTGATTAGTAGTTGCTAGGGGTTAAAGGAAGGTGTGTGTTTGTGGGGGGTTGGGAGTGACAGGTTACAGTTGTTTTTTTTTGGGGGGGGGATGAAAATGTCCTAAAATAAGATAGTGGTAATAGTTGCACAATTCTGTGACTATACTAAAAACTACTGGATTGTATGCTTTAATAGGTGAATTTTATGACCTGTAAATTATATTTCAAAAAGGTATTATAAAAATAATTCTGCATACACAAGATGATCATAAAAAATTATTATACAACATAGAACATTTTAGATTATGCATTCTATTGTTCAATTAACAACACACATGCTGTATTAGTCAGGACTTCTTTTGCAAGTGACAGATCCAGCTTAAACTGGTTTAAGAAAAGAATAAAATGTATTGGCTCACATAGCCAAAAATTACAGGGGTTGTTGGCTTTAGGCATAGCTAAATCTAGAGGTTCAGATGATGCAATCCCAGGAACTCTTTCTTTTTATTCCTCAGCTCTGCTTTCCTCTGTGGTAGCATATTCTCAGGCAGACTCTCCCTAAGGGGTGGCGAGAGGGCTACCAGTGTCTACAAGATTACAACCTTCCAATTTAGCAGGCAAAGAAAATGCCTTTCTTAACAAAAATTCAGGATTAGACTTTGATTGTTGTGGCCTGGGTCTTGTTTGTGGCCAATGGTGTGTGATTGACTTGGCTTTACGGTAGGGGACACACTATAGTGAGTTATTGTTGATGCTATAAATTTCAAAATTACATTACCCAAAGAAATTGACCTTTGGGTGTTTTGGAAAAAGAAAGATGGATATTTGGCATGAACATTAATTAGCTTAGAACAAACAGATTAAAACTCCTAGGAGAGGGAAGCCAGGATGGCTCAGTGGGCTAAACACTCACTTTGCAGCCCTGGGAACCGAGGATCAAATCCCTGGTCCAGCCTGTGCGGACCCATATGCTGAACTGGGGAGTGCCCCCAGTTCGGTTCTCACCAGGGTAAGACCCTGGCCCAGTTCTGGCCCTGTGCAGCCCCACGCCCACCTGTGGAATGAAATTATGTGGAAAAACCAATGATGTGCAACTATGGAGACTATTCTGGGCCCTCCCCCTTCTCTCTGTATTGTCTCTGTATCTCTCTCTCTGTCAAAAACAATAAAAATAGGGGAAGCTGGGATGGCTCAGTGGGTTAAGTGCTCACTTTGCAGCCCCAGGGACCCAGGATCGAATTCCAGCCCCGGCCCTGGCCCGTGTGGACCCATATGTTGAATTGGGGAGTGCCCCCAGTTCAGTTCTCACCGGGGTGAAGACCCCAGCCCAGTTCCTGCCCTGTGCAGCCCCACTCCCACCTGTGTAATGAAACCATGTGGAAAAACAAATGATGTACAACTATGGAGACTGTTCTGGGCCCTCCCCCTTCTCTCTGTCTCTGTATCTCTCTCTCTGTCAGAAACAATAAAAATAAATCTTTAAACAAAAACAAAAACAACAACAAAAAAACACAATAAAAATAAATCTTTAAAAAAAAAACTCCTAGGAGAATAGATCTCAAAAGTAGCAGATAAGGATGATGCTTAGAATTTTGCATTTTGATTTTTGCAAGGACTAGACAAGTCTTCCATGATATCCTTGTAAATGAGTACTAGATAACTGAGGTAGGTGGAGTTACGGTTCATTGATTAGTTATTTCCAAAGAGGACTGACTGTAACTATGTTACAGATCGGTTAAACTAGTAGATCTTGGTGGGTCATAGAGATGTGCTCTTAGTCCTGATCTTGTTGACCTGTGTATTAACTATTTATAGATATAGAAATCATACTTATTAGATGGAGGATGCAGGGCTAAGAGCAGTTAATATGTTGGACAACAGAGGCAAGATTCAATATAATTTTTCTTTAGTTTTTCTTTTGGATAATTTCAAACAGTCACAAATGTGGATATTATAGAATAAGAAACCCCATGTACTAATTATCCAGCTTCACTGATTTTCAACTCACAACAAATCTTGTTTTTCCTCTACCCTCACTAACTTCCCCTCCCTCATTTTACTTTAAAGCAAATCTCAGACATCCTATTTGTTAACAACAAATCACTAACACTACTTTCACACCTAAAAAAACTTCAATAATTTCTTAACATTATCAAATACTCATTATCCCAGTTTATAATTGTCTTATAAATGTAAACTTTGTTTTTTACAGTTTATTTGTTTAAACGAGGACTCAAACAAAGTCTACACATTGCAATTGGTTGATATATCATTAAATCTCTTTTACTCGACAAGTTGCCCTTCTGCCACTTTTTTCCTTGTGTTTTATTCATTAAAGAGCCAAAATAGTAATCTTGATAACAAAGTAATATTTACATAGTAGAGATAAATGGATATGATACTAAACTTAGATCTTATAAAATCAGCTGTCACTGTACAACATGACATCTGGGAGACACCTGCAGTTTGTGAATTAAGGTCTAGAATTTCTAGTTGGCCACAAACCTAAAAGAGTCAACAGTATGACAGAGTTGCCAAAGTCTTAATATATACTTAGGTTACATTAACCTCAGGACATATGCACACCATGTGGTGGTCCATTCGAACATACCAGGTCACACCATGCCTGCAATCATGTCCTGATTGTGGCTCCCAATCCGGTTTTTCATAGGGACTAAAAAACTGGCATGCTTAGACAAAGCCCTGATCCTGGTGCTGTGACACCCTTGCCTTGGCCAGGGAGCTGTGAGGAGAGGAGGGAAGGGGGAGTTAGCTGTCTATTTGGGGGCACGGGACTCAAGACAGTGTGTCCTTAGACAATGGATATGCACAGAAGATGGTGTTGGGAGAATGGGCCCTGGAACATTCACATTCAGGAGTTTTGAAGCTCAAGACAGGGAAGAAGCTAATGAGTTAGTGAAAAAATACACAGAAATAATCAGGAGTAACTGTATGGTGGTAGGCAAAGGGACAAATTCAGAGTGTGTAGAATCATGAAGTCAGGACAGTGGTGTTGTGTGGTCTGGACTGGCAGATGGTCAGAACACAACTGGCCCATGTGTGAGTCAATGGTGAATGAGGTGTGAAGGCCCACAAGCAACACACATGAGCTGGGGTAGCACCTGGTCTCAGGCCTGAAAGCTTTGATGTCAGTCCAAATTGAGCAGGAGCCAGTCCCAAGGAAAGGTAAAGGAAGCTGATGGCTGTCGCACACCTGCTAAGTGCTATCCACATAGTACTTTTTCTGATCCTCACAACAAACCTGCAAGGTAGATATTTTATTCCTACGTTACAGATGATAAAAACTGAGGCTCATAGTTATCACTCCAAGGTCACACAGGTTTAAGAGGAAGGACCAGGATTCAGAGCAGGTTGGCCTAGAGGCCTGAGGGACAGAACTGGCACTGGGGAGGCTAACCTTAGTGACTTAGCAATGGGGCAGTGTCTGTATTCTCCATCCTTGTGTTGGGGACAGTGTGCACCAACACCTGGGGAATATGTTGCATCAGATCTTACTGTAAAAAGATAAAATAAAATAAAAAAAACAAAAAACAAAAGAACTTACTGTAGCTTCATGTCTAGACCAAGAAAAGTCAGATAAGGGGACCCATGAGAGTTTCTTCACAGAAACCCAGACTAAGAATTGAGTATATTATTCCAGTCTTGGTCTCTTCTGGACTTGAGCCTAGGGGTGGAATCCTTCTCTACAGGAGGGGGTGGTATCTTTACATTTTCTTCTGCTTTTCTCCTAAAGCAAATTCCAGAGTCACCCTGGGAAGGCCGACTTTCCTTGGTAGATGGTAGGAGATGCTGATGCGCAGCTCATCCTTTTTACCCAGGGACAGGTTCCAGAGCCCTGTGTACATTTCCAATAGTGCAGAGGTGGTCTCTCAGCTTCCCGCAGAGCTAAAGTTTCAGGCATCAGGTTGCTGCTCTGGATGACAGAGGCAGTGCAAGGGTGGGAACAAGAAGCCACCCACTGAGGAAGATGCTGGGATAGGGCGGGGCTGGGCTGGCCCAACTGGTTCAGCCCAGCCAGTAAAGGACAAGTCAGATCTGGCTCAGGGATGGGGGATGCTGGGAAGGGGAGTGGTGCTGACTCAGGGGCTGGCAAGTCCAGTGACAGCCCAAAGACAGCTGTTGCCTGGGTGTTTTTAGAAAACTTTGGCTGCCAAAGACTCAGTATGGGTTGCTTCTACACCTACTCAGAAGGAGGAAGAGTAAACAAGGGCATCTTTATAATAAATTCTAGGTGTGGGGAATTAATATCTGGCCATACTCTATTGATCCTTGCCATAATGTACATGGAAAACAGGAGCAGAAATTAGTCAAGAGGACTCTGAATCCTCTTTGAATCCTCCAAAAATCACTAGTCTTTTCCTCTTAGGTCTTTTGGGTACTTTGCCAAGAATCTAGTAGGTTAAGAGAGCAAGCATTGACGTCAAGAAAACCTGGAATCCAAACCCAAAGTTATTACATATTATGTGTATGACTTTGATTAAATTTTCCAACTTAAACAAAAAAAAGCATATTTTCAACTATGGAAAATTTCAAATACATACAAATTAGACACAATAGTATAATGTATTTCCGTTCAACTATTATCCCGCTTGTACAATTATCAACTCATGGGCCAATCTTGTCTTGTTTACATCCTACTCATCTCCCATTCCTCTAATTATTTTGAAGGAGATCCAAGGCATCATCTCATTCCATCCCTCATAACCTCTTTAAACTCTTGTTTTCTCATTTGAAAATGGGAAGTATAAGAGTCCCTACCTCAAAGTATTAATGTGAGGTCATGCATATAAAGGGCCAGCATAGTGGGGGAACTCAGTAAATGACAAGTTGTATTATTAGATAAAACATGAAAATAGGGAAAATCTCTGCTATCTTCCCCATCTCTCTGCTTATGCCCCTATCCTCATGGTGACTCTTCCTTGCAGCATCTGAGGACTCTCTCCCCTGTCAGCACTAGGCCCGGTGCTGACATCAGGACAGGATTAGGATAACTGCCTAGCTGTCCAGCCCAAAGAACAGGCAGGGCACACAGGAGGTCTGAGCTCTAGGGACGGGCATAGAGGGAGCTAGTGGAGACCTGGAAAAGAAGGATCAAAGGTATAGCAGCCTTGGGAGAGAGACTAGCAGACAGGTCAAGTCTGAGCAGAAGTGTGGCAGATCCAAGCGGCGAGGTCAGCAGAAAGTGGGAAAGGGAAAGTGGACATGGTGGGAATATCAGGCAAGTTGGAGTCACCTTAGGAGTGCTACCAGAAACAATTGTCAATCATGGGTCTTGGTTGCAGCACAAACTGACTTTGGCAGACAGAAGCAGAAAATAAATTTACTGAAATGCTATTGGGAAGCTCTCAAAATTACTGGGAAGCCTGGAGAACCAGGCTAAGGAATTGGGGAACAGAAACAAGACACAGATGTCATCTGTTGAAGCCAGACAATAAGGCCATCACTGTCCCTGTAGGACATCAGAGATTCTGCAGCCTGTAGCACAACTATGGTCAGCACTGAACCTGGAATACCATCAGGCTCTGGGGATTATTATTATTTTTTTTTAAATATTTATTTATTTATTTTTTAATTGTTTTTTGAGAGAGAGAGAGAAAGAGACAGAGACAGAGAGAGAACTGAACTGGGGGAGCTCCCAGTTCAGCATATGGTTCCGCAGGGGCCGGGGCCGGGATTCGATCCTTGGTCCCCGGTGCTACAAAGTGAGCGCTTAACCCACTGAGCCATCCCAGCTTCCCCAACTGGGGATTATATTATTAAATATAATATATTATATTACGCACAGGTGTCCTGGAAACCAAGTGCTGTTCCTGCATTCTATTGCCTTCTCAGTACATGTCCCATGGTGCTTCCTCCTTTGTGTCATTAGCCCCTGTGTCAAGGTTTTGGGCTGGTGCATCAGACCGGAGGAGCCTTGTTCATATTTCCAAACCTAGATGTATGCTGGAGGTGCAATGGGGGTGGGTGGGTGCCGGGGAAGGGAATACAGTGGGAGGAGGGCTCTGCGTACTAAAAACTCATGGTGAAAAGTTTCCTAGTCAAAGGAAGGGGGTTGAATGCTGAGCAGCCACAGACCTGTTGAACGTCCATTATCCAAGTAAGTGAGTGCAAATATGGGTGAGCAGTTGGAGACTGGCACTGAAAGGAACAAGGCAAAGAAACAGGATCTCCATTTGGCTGTCAGGACACCAGTACCCCGAGGCAGGGGATTGTACGAGCTACGTTGGCAAGGGCCTGGCTTTCTCTTGGGGGCATTTTGGACAATAGAAATGGCTGCACTCAGGCATTGTGTTGGCAGTGTCTAACTCAGTCGGCATGTAGTATAAGGGCTTTTGATATCCTGTGCTTCTACCCTCTGTCTGGCTCCAGCAAAGGGGTGGGGCAGCCTGCAAATAACTGGGTGCTTAGCCCAAAGAGCTGGAACCAGATAGGGCCAGGCAAGGGCTTATAGGTGACAGCTGAGCAACAAGCTTTGTGAACAGACAATTTCATGATCAAATATGTCACAAAGTTTTAAATTTGCATAACTATTGCTATGCTATGTGGCAATTAGGCATAAAAGCAAATAGCCAGAATCTATATTCTTTTTTTTTTAAAGATTTATTATATTGTTTTTGACAGAGACAGAGAGAAACAGAGACAGAGAGAGACAGAGAGAAAGGGGAGGGCCCAGATCAGTCTCCATAGTTGTACGTCATCAGTTTTCAACATGGTTTCTTTTTGACATGGTTTCGTTACACACAAGTGGGTGAGGGCCTGTGAAGAGCAGGACCTGGGCTGGGGGCCTCCTGCATGAGGGCACTCCCCCTTGAGCCAGGGCCCAAACTGGGGGCGGAGGGGCAGGGCTGAGAACCAAACTGGGGGCCTCCTGCATGGGACGCACACCCCTGTTCAGTATATGGGTCCTCACGGGCCAGGGCTGGGATTTGATCCTCAGTCCACCGGGGTTGTAAAGTAAGCACTTAACCCACCATCCCGTCTTCCCTGTATTCTTATTTTTTATTTTATTTTATTTTATTTTATTTTATTTTATTTTTTTAAAGTAAGTCTTTATTTTTTTATTTTTTTTATTGTTTTTGACAGAGAGAGGGAGAGAGAGATACAGAGACAGAGAGAGAACTGAACTGGGGGAACTCCCCAGTTCAGCATATGGGTCTGCACGGGCCGGGGCTGGGACTCGATCCTCCGTCCCCGGCACTGCAAAGTGAGCGCCCAACCCACTGAGCCATCCCGGCTTCCCCTTATTTTATTTTTTTAATCAAAACAAATATTTAGTGTTTTTCCTCACTTTGCTATTATTCTGATACCTATAAGGAGCATTAATATAAATTTCCTCTATCTCCATATACTATTTAATCCCCTCCTCATTTTTGTTTTCTTTAAAAATTTAGATATGGGAGACCGATCACAAAGTTAATCATCCTTGCTTCCTAGTTCACTGACCATTGACATTTTTTTTTTATATATCTTTTTTATATTTATAGAGAGTAATTATTATATCTTCAGTGCATATTTATTTTTATTTTACTTTTGACAGAGAGAGAGAGAGACAGAGACAGAGACAGCTAGAGAACCGAACTGTGGGAACTCCCCAGTTCCGCATGTGGGTCCGCCTGGGCCGGAGCCGGGATTCGATCCTCGGTCCTCGGGGCCTCAAAGTGAGCGCTCAACCTGCTGAGCCGTCCCGAATTTCCCTATTGACATTTTAAATCCATGCAAGGTCCTACTCATTTTATTTTATTTCATGTTTGCCTTCTTCCGTTCTCTTTGCGCTCTGTCTCCATAGGTTCCCTCTCTCATGTATTTGATGTACATTATTAAATATGTATGAAATCTCATAAAATAAAGTGCAGTATTGTATATTTTTAATTTACACGAATGGCATTGTACTATAAATCACTGTTTCCTTTGTTTCAGTTCTCCATGTTGCTGAATGTGCAGTTTGTTACTAGCTTAATCCTGTCATACAGTGTTTTATTGTATGGGGGCTAGGCCACGGACAGGCCTGCTATAGGCCCAATAGTGCAACAGAGAATTTTCTTACATGGTAGATGGTAGGCCCTTGAATGCTGACCTAGCTCTTCCTCAAGCCTAATCCTATAAAACTTAGTTTCTTCCCTCCAGATGGCCTGCACTGATTACCAGAATTGGGGCCTGTTTCTTTTTTTAAGATTTATTATTTATTGTTTGAGAGAATGTGAGAAAGAGAGCGAGAGCAAGAGCTAGAGTGAGACAGAGAGCGAGAAGTGGGGAAGGCCCAGAGTGGTGCCCATAATTGTACATCATTAGCTGTGACATGGTTTCATTCCACACAGGTGGATGTGGGCAGCTCCAGGCAGGAACCGAATCAGGAGCCTCCCACATGGGAGGCAAGAACCTTCACTGCAGAGCCATCCTGGTGGTTATCAGTTGCACTGTAATTCAATATATGAGGCTGCAAGGGCCGGGACTGGGAATTGAACCCCACACCTCATGATTGCAAGGCAAGTGCTCAACCCCTGAGCTATCCTGGCATCCCTGGGGCCTGTTTCTGTAAGGGACTAGAAATACATTATTCTTTGCTTGTTTGCTGTTTATTAGCAAACTAAAGTGATGACAACCTTGACTTGGGGCTGAGTTGTCCTCTTAGTAGATTTTCAAACCTTTTGTGATCTGGACTAACTAACTCAATATGTACCTACCACATTTTATTTACTCATTCCCCTAGTAACAGATGCTTAGATTGATTTCAACATCCAACTGCCATAAACAAAGCCACGATAAACCTATATGAGAATTTGTCTTGGACACACCCAGTTGTGGTATTGTTGGGTTACATACATGCTTTCCAGAATGGCTGGACCAGATTGTACTCCCACCGGCTAGCTACCTATGCATGAGAGTTCTTATTTTCTCCACATCCCCACCAACACTTGGTATTATCCATCTTTCCAATTTTTGCCATTCTGATTGGCAGAAAATATTATCTTGTTTTAATTTGAATTTCTCTGATTACAAGTGCATTTGAACATTTTTTTCTTATACTTCTGTGAGTTGCTGTTCCTTTCCTTTGTTTATTTTAAATTTGTATATGTAAGATGTAATTTTTATAATTAATTGAATAGCTTTAGCAACTTAGGCAAAGAATGGTTATAATGCAAACTTAATGTGTAAGGTGGTTATTATTTTTTTATCAGGTACCACAAACCATCTCAGTCTTAGGGAGTATTCCAATTGGCTCTGATTTCTCCTACCTGCTAGTGTTAGCCTGATCTGGGGTATTTCCACAGGTTTATGTCTTCAACTCTAGTAAAGTGTTCAATTATGAATGCCACATTCCAAGAGGGACATGTGTACACCAAAATGGTGGTGCTGATAGTTGTCTGAGAATTGTCTTATATGAAGAGAGTTAACTAGGAGCAATTTAGAGGAAAATACAAATGCTATCTTTAAGTAGTTGAACAGCTATCATGTGTATGTGAGGAAAGTTTGATTCTGTTGTTCTAGAAGACAGAATTATTCATCCATGAATGAAATGAAGAGAATCACAGACTTACACTCACTCCGTATGGGGAACACTGTTCTGTCAGAAATGGCCAGTCCTGCAGTGAGTCCTCCAGGCATCAGCAAGCTCACTAGCATTATTCGCATAGTGGCTGGACAGGTCATTGGTTGGTTAGGTGATTTCTGTATAGAGCAGAAAATCAGTTTAAATGGCTTCCAAGATTTCTTCTAATGCAGATGTAATTCAATCTAATTAATATTTATTGAGCCCCCATGACATGCAAAACACTATGCTAGGTATTGCAAGAGATACAACAGTAGTTCCTTAGATGATTTACATCTTGTAGAAAGAAGAGAATCAATGTTTAAGGAACTGCTAGATTCACTGCCAGGTTCTTTGCATGAAATACAGGGTCCAGAAGTAATGGCCTTTTTAAAGTAGTATAGTGGTTGGTAGGGTTCGTGATTGTCTCCCACAAGATGGACAACAATTTGAACATTTCACCTGAAATGTCATATAGTGTGCTTGAGTGTGATATTGTTATTTTACAGAAGTACATGCTTATAATTTTATAATAAAAGATTTGGTATAGTTTCCCAGCTTGTAAAACAGGGGCACCTCTCTGAAGGAAGGCACTGTTATTGTGAAGGGCCCAGAGGCACCCTGTGGAGGGATTTCAAACGCATCAACATAGCACTCAAGTCTCCTTGGAAAGAAAAAGAAGGGGCTCTGGATTGCCAAGTGGTGGGGAAATAGAAAGGAACTGGCTACTGTTCACACAATCTGTAGTCATGTACAGAACATGATCAAGGGTGTTACACTGGGCTTCTGTTACAAGATGAGATCTGTGTGTGCTCATTTCCCCATCAACATCGTTATTCAGGAGAATGGTTCTCTCATTGAAATCTGTAATTTCTGGAGTGAAAAATGTACCCTCAGGGTTTAGGTGAGGTCAGGTGTTGCTTGTTCACTATCTCAAGCCCAGAAAAATGAGTTAATACTTGAATGAAATGATATCAAACTTTTATCAAATTCAGCTGTTTTGATTCAACAAACTACAACAGTTAAACACAAGGGGATCAGGAAACTTTTGAATGGTATCTATGTTTCTGAAAAAGGAACAGTTCAGCAGGCTGATGAATAAGATCTAAGGTGTCCAGCTACAGAAATGCTAAGATGTCAGGTGATTCCTCAGATTTATTTGTGATATTTTAAGTACTTTTTTTAATTTTTTTTTTAATCTTTTTTTATATTTATAGAGAGTAATTATTTTATCTTTAGTGCATATTTATTTCTATTTTACTCTTGACAGATAGAGAGAGAGACAGAGACAGAGACAGCCAGAGAACCGAACTGTGGGAACTCCCCAGTTCAGCACGTGGGTCCTGCCTGGGCCGGAGCCGGGATTCGATCCTCGGTCCTCGTGGCCTCAAAGCAAGCGCTCAATCCGCTGAGCCGTCCCAGCTTTTCCCTATTTGTGATATTTTAAAGATGCAATAAAAGTCATGTATTGGCTTGGGGAAAAAAATAGTATAAACATATAAATATACCTATTTTTTCTTCACTTTGCAAATATTTGGACTACATTTTTTATAAAGCAATTTTGTAAAGCGCATAAACCCTAAACTAATACTAAATAAATTTTCTTTCACTGTTTCAAATTTTCTTTTTAAGATTTGTTGTTTTTGACAGACAGACAGACAGACACAAACATGCGCACACACACACACACAAACACAAACAGGGACAGAGAGAATAGGGAGGGCCCAGACCATTCTCCATAGTTGTACGTCATTAGTTTTCAACACAAGTTTCTTTCCACAGGTGGGTATGGGGCCATGCAGGGCAGGAACCAGGCAGGGGGCCTCCTGCATGGGAGGCATGCCCCCATGAGCCAGGGGTACCAGCAGGAACTGAACTGGGGTCTTCTTCCCACCCCAGTTCAACATATCGGTCCACATGGACCAGGGCCAGGACTTAGTCCTCGGACTCTGGGGCTGCAATATGAGTACTCAACCTGCTGAGCCATCCCGGTTTCCCCAGGTTTCAACTTTTATCAAATACTACTTCATAACTCCAGGTTTACCTTATAGCCTACATAAACCCTCATTTTACTATTTTTTTCTGAAGTCAAGGATTTCCCTTGCCTGGTCAATACAGTTGCCTTTAGTAGAAGATATGGCTTGATACTTAGGTCTTACTTCAGCAAAACCTTTAAAGATTTATTTTATTGTTTGAGAGAGAGAGAGAGAGAGAGACAGAGACAGAGAGAGAGAGAGAGAAGGGGGAAGCCCCAGAGCAGTCTCCATAGTTGTATAATACTTCATTATACAACATTGTGACATATTTTTATTCCACACAGGTGGGTGTCTGGCCACGTGGGGCAGGAACCTAACCTTTGCTGCCATCTTGGCAGTTAACAGTTGTGCCACAGTTCAGTATAAGGGTCTGCACAGACCAGGGTCAGGATTCGATCATTGGGCCTTGCAATTACAAGGCAAGTGCTCAACCTGCTGAGCTATCCAGGTATTCCCTTAAACTAACTTGAGGGAGGCCAAATATTAAGTACGGGCTGAGCCTCCCAAGTCTCTCCTTCATGCAATATGATGTCCTGTGGAGGTTTTCTTCCCTTTCCCCTTATTGTGCTAGCTCTGCCACTAGAGTGTGACCTCTCACAAGCCCCTAACCTCTCTGAGCCTTTGACTTATCTATAAATTACATGCAGTTGAATTATGATTTAAAAGATGACAGCTCTAAAACTCTATGACCCTGACCCAGTAATAAATAAAATTTGTTAATAAGTATAATTAATTCCTAAAGTTTCAGAATATATAGTCTATGAAGAAAGGGCTCTCACTGATAAAAACTGTTGGAAACTGAGATAAAGAATAAGGGTTTTTCTTTTCTTTTTTAATGGCCTATTATCCCCAAAATTTATGTAGGGAAGTTAATTAAACTGTGTACATTTAAAAATCATAACATTTCTAAAATGCTTTACAATACTAAGGCTTGAGTTAATAGAACTTATTTTGAAAAGAAGAATTGAGCTAGCTCTGAAGATATTCCTGACGTGTTTAATGTTATGACTCTGAATTGGTAACAAACCTGTGAAACATTGACCATAGCTCACTTTGTGATTCTCATTAACGGCCTATTTCAGGATTGCTGGTATTATCCTGGGCCATTCCCAGCTAAAAGAGTAACGTTTAAGTGACAAGACTGAGAGTGACCACAGAAACAAACCGTAGAGTGAGATGTATTAGAGGAGACAAGCATCTTTAGTAATGAAGCTTTATGGGTGGTTGGGAAGGAAGAACATGACAAGTCTTAAAAAATAGGAGACTGAAATATGGTTGCTCTAACTGCCTGACAGACTCATTTTAATTACACGTTAAGTTTTGGTGTGTGTGTGTGGGGGGGGGCGATAAAGTGTCGCTTTTACTTCTTTATCAATCCGTTTCTCGCTTTTCAGATGTCTCAGGGTTTCCTCCTGTGTCAGGTTGAACCAGCCCGCCAGGTTCAACTGCTCTGCTGTAGTAAGAGCTCTGAAGCAGCCTGATCATGGTGGGGCGGGAGCAGGAATATTTAAACTAGAGAGGGAGAAGAGGAACCGGGAGGTATAAATAAGGCAGATGGGGCGCGAGGGAAGGAAGGGGGACAGGAGGCAGCGTGGGGTGGGGCTGGCTTCGCTATCTTTCAGTGTTGGACGCCGGTGGTTCGGTTTTGGCGGGCACCTGCCTTCTCTGTTGAGCTCTCCGGCTCCCCAGTGTCCCCAAAAGGGCCGCAAGGCCTCGAGCGGGTCCGCCGCGGGGCGCACCACTGGGCCCCACTTGGTGGGGAGGTCCTGTCCCCAGGTGTGTGGACCCCCTCTCCTCGCCCTGGAAGGCAGATCACATCACCCCGACCTGGGCAGCGCGGCCGGCCTTCCCGTTTCAAGCCCCTGCTCTTTGGAACGCCCACCCTTGCTCCTTAATTACATCGGGATGGGACGCTCATGTTGTTCACGTCACGACTAGCTCACGAGGAAGGTTACGCAGGGTGTCTCATTTTAGCAAAGAGAGTATTAAATAACGCAAGGCGCTAGATATATGTTTTTTTCTCGCGTTTACGAGCCACAGCTACACAGAAACATGCGAGTATCTAAGGCCATCGCTGCGTCAAGACCAGCTCGGCGGACGGAGCACACACCTCACCTCAGCACGTCCGGGAGAGCGACCCCGGGCGGGAGACGGCGGGGGTGACGGGGTTACGCCACCGTGCAGCGCCTGCGCAGTCACCAGGCAGCGCCTCTCCGCCGGGCGTGCTCTTTAAGTCGGCGCACCCTATCAGGCGGGCGCAGGGAGCGCGCGCGCGGCCTCGCCCTCTCCCACCCCGCCCCTCTAGACCGAGGCTCCGAGACCCAGCTCTCCTCACCCCGCCCTATCACGCCCACGCATCCGAGGGCGCGCAGGCGCAGAGGCGCGCCGCGGAGCGAGGGCGCAAGGGAAGGGCGGGCGTACGTCCTTGCGTGCGTCTCAGGCAGCGCGCACGCTGGCGTGAGAGGGCACGGGGAAAAGGTGGCTCTGGCCGGGGTGGCTCAGCTTCCTGTGGCTATGTAGCTGAGCTCGTCGGTCCGGGGTCCTCCTGCACTGCCATTGCCGCGTCCTAGCGCGGACCGCCTGCTTGCGAGAGAGACTGTCCTCACGCCTACTACGCTCCCTCGACAGCAGAGCTCGCTCGCTCGCCCGTGGGAGCGTCCCGGCCGAGCAACCCTGAGGGGGGAGGGGAGGCCATTTTGTCCCGACCGACTCCCCGGAACCGGGCGGAGCGGCTGGGAGAGGCTGTGGAGCCGCGGTCGCCGCCCTCGGAGGCTCCCGGACGCCGCCACCGTCAAGGCTTCCTCGACGAGGCGGTTCGTAGGTTGCCCGCGCCCTCTTGAGCCCTCCTTTTTTCCCACGCTGCCCTGGTCCTCCGGCCTGAGAACACCCAGGTGAGGAGTTGGCCACAGAGAGAGGGACCGATCCCTTGGGGCCGCCGGCAGCGAGCGCCTGAGCCGCTCCTCCCAATGGCGAAGAAGACGTACGATCTGCTTTTCAAGCTGCTCCTGATCGGGGACTCGGGAGTGGGGAAGACCTGCGTCCTTTTTCGTTTTTCAGATGATGCCTTCAACACCACCTTTATTTCCACCATAGGTAAGACCTGTAGGAGGATGGTGTACGGGCTCTGTAGCTGCAAACCCGTTCCTTTAACTCCGTACATTTTGCTTCTCGTAATACACGCCTTTGTTTCAATGATTGCAATTTCAGGCGACAGACCCAAGTTACTGTTTGAATCGGCATCTAGCTGGGGCGGGGTCTTCCCATGCTTTCCATCCGGTCTTTTGCTTTCGAGTCTCCCACTCTGCTTAGTGCCTGCTATTACAAAATAGGCAGCATTAACAACGTTTCAAAATACTATCTCTAAGCGACTGGACAGGCTTTTTCCATATTTGTTGGGCATTACTAGATGTACGATATTTGGAAGGGATTTATGTTAGAGTTTGGGATCGAAGCAGTAGTAATTTGGTAAAGGCCTGAATTTATACTTTTAGGGCAAAGAGAAGATTCCATATGGTCATAGCTTAGAATAAATGTGAAAGTTTGAGGAATAATTAAAGCAAATTATAGAGGAAGAGTTGCCCCGAGTTGACTAATCCATTGATGTGTCAAACAATCAGAGGCTCTTCGTGCTTGGGGTGGGACTTTGGCATGTTTACCTCAACAGTCTTTCTGAGACATCAGCAGTAATCTAAGAGAGACGATCGGTTTTCTGACCTCAAACCTGAAAGATTGAAGTTCTCCCTTCTATTTTACTTTATGCTAGAATTTACAGGAAAGTATGTTGCCAGTCATAGTCCTAGGACTTCTAAAGTACTTTCACTCAGGTTTCAGAATTACTTAGTGTGGAGGTAAGAGCTAAAGATTGACTTTTTAAATCGGTTTCCCAATTAGAAAAAGAAAAAGGAAGGCTCTAGGAAAATCCCTTTTGACTCTGGTTAGAAAATGTAGTGGCATTAATGTGAATTGTGTTAAATGAATTAATTGTATGTGAAACCCATTTTTCTACACACAGATATCTTACAGGACACATGGTTGCTTCTGTCACTTGAAGACTAGCAATCAGCCTTGGGGCAATACAATGAAACCCAATTTTAAATGTAACTAGTTTTATATTTAGACAATTTAAAAAAGTAACTGGGAATTTGAACTGTGGGAATTGTCAAAATTAAGCTGTTTTAAAACAATTTGTAGCATTACTGAAATCATTGATTTGTAGTTCTTATAACAAACACATATCAGCTGCTTAATTCATCCTCAAATTGTACTGTAAGTGAATTGGGTCATTGATCATTTTAAGTAAATTTTTATTATACTTCTCCCCCCTTTTTTTTGAAGCATTAAAGTCATTGTAAATGTAATCATTATTTTCTAAGTATCATACTGTTCTCTTAACCTGTCAAGTTTAATGAAACTTATAACTTGTCTCTGCCTGGGGGTTAGCACTTCCTATCACTAAGTTCTCTCTTAATATTCCACTGTTAGCTGTAGCTGGGTGGGTCAGGTGTTAGATCAGCAAATATTTATTCAGCACTTCATGCTAGGCACTGTTTTAGGCACTGGGGATAAGTGGTAAATAGAATAGATCCCTTTAGGAACATTCTAGGAGAATAATCACAATGGAGTGCGTAAAGTGCTGCAATAGGGGGTAAATGTAAGGAGGAGAGGTGACTAGCCTAAATTATGGGGATGTCTGAGTTGGCTTGCATGGAGATGGTGTTTAAAATGAATCTTGAAGGACAAATAGAAATTGGACCAGAAGGGTGTGGGGTAGGACCTTTCTGGGAAAGGGAGCAGAGAATAAACATATAGTAAGATCAGGGATTTAATTTGTGTGGTCAACTTTAACCTGCCATTGAGAAGGGTAGAGTGGAGAGTAGGAAGCAAAGCATTAACTCCATTTACTCAACTCTTTGTAAGGGGTACACACTCAAATAAAACCCAGTCCTGTAAGATAATGACATAATCTTTTTGTGTAGTCCTTTTACTTGGGAAAATGTGTGATGGTTTTGGATTAGGCCTGCTGAGTTGGAATCCTGATTATCTGCAGGTTACTAGTTGTGGGGTTTTGGCAAGTTACTTAACCTGCCTGCTTCAGTTTGTTCTTTAGTGTTAATGATAGTATCTACCACATCGGGTGGTAGTTGTGAGGATTTTATGGGTCAGTGAGAGTAAAGCACCTATCATGTTGCCAGGCACATTGTAGGAGCACAGTGCATATTAACTATGTATAGACTATGTGACCCTTCTGCTCAAGGGTGACAGTACAAGTTACTTTATGGATTGAATGCCCTGTACACGGTGGCCGCCCAAATATTTGAAAGTGCTTTGCTAACAATTTCACTATAGACTTGGAAACTTTCATATTTTGATATAAAAATGTTTGATATATTTTCTATAAGATTTTATTGTTTTGAGAGAAGATGAGAGATAGAGTAGGGGGAGGGCCCAGACCAGTCTCCATAGTTATACATCATTAGTTGTGACATGATTTTTATTCCACACAGGTGGATGTGAGGCTGTGCGAGGCAGGAACCAAACCCAGGGCCTCCTGCATGGGAGGCTAGAACCTTCGCCACCGAGGCATCTCGGTGGTTACTAGTTGCACTGCAGTTCAGCATATGGGTTTGTATGGGCTGGGGCTGGGAATTGAACCCCAGACCTCTCAGTGCAAGTTCTCAACTGCTGAGCTATCTTGGCATCCCAGATATGTGTAATATTTTTGTTATATGGTATATTAAACACTGTAAGCTGAGAAATGAATAAATACATAAAATACACATAAAATTGGGTACAGCCTCAACACACGTATTAGTTCTGTGTGCAAGTTTAGACATCTATTGTCTTAAACCAGTTGTGTTCAAAAGAAATATAATGTGAATCCAAAAGAAATATAATGTGAGCTACAAAGGTATTTTTTTAGTAGCCACATTGAACAAAAGTAAAAGAAGAATTTAGTAATGTTTTTGCTCGTGTTATTCAAAATGTACTATTATGTAATCAAGATTAAAAATTCTTGAGATACCGGTACATTCTTTTTCACCTGTGTGTATGTTATACTTAAAACTCATTTCACTTTAGATATATTTCAAGTACTCAAAAACCACATGTGGCTATTGGCTACCATGTTGGACAGTGTATGTCTAAATAGTATAAACTAGCCAATTGGCTAATGTACAGATGACTAGAAATACATTGTATACTACTTTTAGGACATGTAAAATTTTATCAGTTGACTAGGATTGTTTCTTTTTCTGTTTCATTTTGCTTTCCTTTTTTAAAAATCTAGAGCATTTTCTAATTATCCGTGATAGTGAAATTTGAGTTGTTACCTGATTGTTAAAACCTCATGAAGTTTGCGGAGAAGTGCATAATTACCTTGCAGGTGTTCAGAAGGGCCCAACTGGCAATTTAAGAAAAGCCCTCATTATTTCAGGCACAGTCATTTTAGTTACTTATTGGTTATTGATTCTTGGAAGAAGTAATTTTTTATGGCTTATGGTGCTTGCTTATAGTGCTCACAAAGACTACTGCATTTAAATTTTTTGTGTACTTTCAACCTCCACACATTTACATCTGAAATTATGTATGATATTTCTGGTCATATTTATTGCAGACAGTTGCACAAACAAATTACTGGTATTCTCACACTTACCAGTCTCAAAGTGAATCGAAGGGCACTAAAATGTAAACTGTACAAGGCAGAGATCTTTTGTCTTTTTTTTTCTTTTCTTTTTTTTATATATTTTTATTTCTTTATTTTTATTTTTGAGAGAGAGAGAGAGAGAGAGAGAGAGAGAGAACTGAACTTGGGGAGATCCCAGTTCAGCATATGGTTCCGCACGGGCCGGGGCCGGGATTCGATCCCTGGTCCCCAGCGCTGCAAAGTGAGCACTCAACCCACTGAGCCATCCCGGCTTCCCCTTTTTTTTTCTTTTTGCTGATAGATGCTAAGCACCTAGAAGAGTCCCTACATCCCTACATTTCATGAGTGCATGATAAATAATGATTGGAAGCAGGCAGACAGGTAGTATAGTCAGGGTCCTCTAATACAGAATTGGGGATAGTTTTATTTTACTATTTTCCTTTCCTGCTTACTTTCTCAGCATTATGTATGTGACATAGATTGGGTTCAGACTTTACTTAAGAATATAAACTGTTTGTCTAATAGAGTAATTTCAGGATAAAACTGGTTTTGGAAATTCAAAGATTGAGCAGTATATGCTAAGGAGTTAACTGGTTTTGGATGAGCAAACTTCAGTGGTTGATTTGGCTGTAATCTCCTTGGTAATATGAATTAAGAAAAGCATTAGTTACCCTTTAGGTGAGATGGTAGTTACATGGACTTGTCCCAAGTTTTTAGTGGGCTGTTCTACTTGAATGTGTGACATTCCAGTATTATTAATCCTCCTTCCACCCTCAGACTTATTATTTTTCCATAAGGAATATATCCCTCATTGGGAAATGGAGTCTCTGGGCTCTGTGCAAGAAATTAAATTGGAAGGATTTTAGGATAGCTCAAGTGGTTGAGCACTTGCTTCACAATCGCAAGGTCCAAGGTTTGATTCCTGACCCCAGTCTGTGCAACCCCATATGCTGAACTGCGGTGCAAATGGTAACTGCTACTTATTTTATTTTTTAAATAAATCTTTAAAAAAAAAGAGAAAGAAATTATTTGTAAAGGCTCTTGCCCCTAGGAGAGATGTAATAAATTTATCCTTTTGGTTGTCTTTCCTAGTGTTTTTACTAAGCTTTAGAAAAGTAGGATGTTTGCACTAACCTGCATTTAATAACTGGTTGATTAAATTGAAATGAGCCCCTTTTATATGGAGAGGCTGCTTTTTAGAGAAATGAGTAAAAATTTTTGTCATATTAAATGTGTTTGTACTTTGCTGTGATAGTCAGATAGCAAGTGGCTCATGCTGCAGGAATGCCATAGTGCCTAAGGAATTTCTTTCATTTGAACATGTTTTTTAAGGATTGATTAAAAACTATCCAGACATTCTCCCAAAGAAGGTATAGAAATGGCCAGTAAGCACATAGAAAGATGTTCAACATCACTACTCATTATACTCATAGTATGAGTATAACTACTCATAGTGATGAGATGTTACTTCACACCCATTAAGATGATTGACTTATCAAAAATGAACTTTGTCGTATAATCATCTTTTCAAGTTACTGCTTTCAGTTCTTTTGGGTATATACCTAGAAGTGAAATTGCTGGATCTTATGGTAATTCAATTTTTAAGTTTTTGAGAAACCACCATATTTTCCACAGTGACTGCACTGTATACATTCCCAATACCACTGTACCAGGTTTTCAATATCTCCACATCATCACCAGCACTTGTTATAGTGCCTGTTTAGCATAATTATTCACAGTAGCCAAAGGTGGAAACACCCCAATTGTCCAAGGGATTAATCGGTACACAAAATGTAGTACATGCATACAATATAATATTATTCAGCCTTATTAAACAATGATATTCCAGTATATGCCACCATAGTGTTTGAAAACACTGCTAAGTAGAACAGGCTAGGTACAAAAGGACAAATACTGTGTGAAATCACTTATATGAGGTATCTAGAATAGATAGTTTTATAAAGTAAAATAGTGCTTATCAGGGCCTGGGGACCTGATCATGAGGAGTTACTGCTAAGTGGGTACAGAGTTTCAATTAATGGGGAATTATTGCCTAGTGGGTACGGATTTCATTTTGGGAAGATGTAAAAGTTGTGAGATGGATAGAGGTGATGGTTGCATAGCAATATTTAATGCCACTGAATTGTACACTTAAAATGGTTAAAATGCACAAAAACAAATACTGTGTGATTCCACTTATATGTAGCTGAAGTCAAGTGTATAGAAACAGAAAGAAAGGTGGAAGGTAAAATGATGTCCCCCAAGGGACAGGAGGGAGGGGGAAATAAGGAATTGTTTAATGGGCATAGAGTTTCAGTTTTGTGAGATGAAAAAGCTTTGGAGATCTGTTACACAATAATGTGAATGTACTTAAAACTATTGCACTGTATGCTTAAAAATCGTTTAAATGGTAAATTTTATGTTATGTATATTTTCCTATTTAAAAAAAAATAAAAATTATTTAACATTTATACTAGTTCTCTGAAAGAGCATTTGATCCCACACAACTTGTCACTGTTCCATGTGATTAACTATGGTTAACCAGTGGTCATTGAGTCAAGAGGATCCTTTATGGTACTTTCCCATGCTTGTATCACTGGTTTGTACTTTTAGATATTGCAGGTGGCTTGTTTGTCTTTTTGTTGTATCTACACAGAACTCCTTGAAACATTAGAATCATGAAATATTAATACAGAAAAGATCCCTATAATGAATTTTAAGGAAACTACCGGTAGATTGGGGAGTTAATTTTTTTTTTTTTAAGATTTATTTTATTGTTTTTGACAGACAGAAAAGGACAGAAGGGGGAGGGCCCAGAGCCATCTCCATAGTTGTATGTCATCAGTTTTTGATATGGTTTCGGTCCACACAGGTGGGCACGGGGGCCTTGCAGGGCAGGAACTGAACTGGGGGCTTCCTGCATGGGAGTGCCCCAGGTCAGCATATGGGTCTCCATGGCTGGGGCTGCGATTTGATCCTTGGTCCCCAGGGCTGCAAAGCAGGTGCTTAACTCGTTGAGACATCCCGGCTTCTCCGGGAGTTAATTTCTAAAAGACTATATGGCTAATTTGTGAAAGAGTTTTGACTAGAATCTAGATCCAATTCTGTTCATAGCCATGTTTCTCATTCTAAGAATTTCATTGTTTAAAAAAAAAAAAAAAAAAAATTGATGGGAAAGCCGGGACGGCTCAGCGGGTTGAGCGCTCGCTTTGAGGCCCCGAGGACCGAGGATCGAATCCCGGCTCCGGCCCAGGCGGACCCACGTGCTGAACTGGGGAGTTCCCACAGTTCGGTTCTCTAGCTGTCTCTGTCTCTATCTCTCTCTCTCTCTGTCAAAAGTAAAATAAAAATAAATATGCACTGAAGATAAAATAATTACTCTCTATAAAATATAAAAAAAAAAAAAAAATTGGGGAAGCCGGGATGGCTCAGTGGGTTAAGTGCTCACTTTGCAGCGCCGGGGACCGAGGATCGAATCCCGGCCCCGGCCCGTGCGGAACCATATGCTGAACTGGGAGCTCCCCCAGTTCAGTTCTCTCTCTGTATCTCTCTCTCTCTCTCTCTCTCTCTCTCCCTCTCTCTCTCTGTCAAAATAAATAAGTAAATAAATATTAAAAATATATATAAAAAAAATTGATAGAATTATTCTGCTCATCAGTTGCAGTTTGAAAAAGTATTGTTGCAGTATTTTTATTTATTTATTTTCGTTTGTTTTGACAGGCGTGGACAAGTCAGTACCACATATCAAGGGGTTTGTTTAGCTTGCTTGTTCTTTGCAAATCTAGAGTATAATATAGCAGAGCTTTTAAATGTACAAGGTCACCCAGTTAGTGTTGTGGGAGTATCAATGGTGAATAGAGAAGCAGGGCCTTGTTGAGTGTTAATTTACAATCCTTATTTAGCACAAAATATAAGTTATATTATTAGCTAAGGAGAACTGCATGGGATAACTGCTTATGGAGATAGGTCATAAAGGAAGTGTTTAAAGGAGCTACAGAGGGTATTGAGGTTAATAGGACATTGTCTGAACCCATAAAACTGATAAAAGTCTTGTATAGGTCATGGATTTGCTTCCTTCAAATAGATGAATATTGGGGTTTAATAGAATAAGTAAGTTGGATGGTAAGAAAAGGACTTTGAAAAGATGATTAGAATAAAATTTGGTGAAGAAACCTCATCTGAAGGGAAATATGAAATACAAAATTTTCTTTGATGATAGTGATATATACTTTGGGTTACAAGCAAAAGTGATTGCTTGATGTTTATTCTTTCCAGAGATGAAAAATAGGTTTTTGAGGAAGAAAGCAACTGGTGGTGGACCATGAAGTTTCCAGTATGACCCAGAAACAGAGCATCCAAGGTTGTAAAACATTAGAAATTGGAAAAACAATTATCCTGGAGACTAAAAAAATACAATTTATCAGAATCAGAACAGAGGACAGCTTTGTTTTGTTTCTTTCATATCAATAAGAATGCTTATGCAGACTTTTTTTAATTGAAATTTTTATTAAGGCAATTGTAGATTCACATACAGTTGTGGAAAAATAATACAGAGGGGGGATCCCTTGTATACTCTGCCCAGTTTCTCCTAATGGTAACATTTGGTGAGGCTGTAATGTAATATCACAACCAGGATATTGACTTCTATGGCAGTATACTATTCTTATTCAGATTTCCCCAGTTTTGTACTGTGTGTGTGTGTATTCTCTATAATTCTATCACTTGTGTAGGTTCATGTAGCTGCCACCACAGTCAAGATACTGAACAGTTTCAAGGGACAAGGATCCTGGGTATTTTCTTATAATTATACCCATTTCTTCCCTTCCCTCCATCCCCCCTCCAGAAATTAGTCCTCCATTTATAAAATTTTATTTCACAAATGTAAATGGAATCATACATGATGTAATCTCTTGAGATCGGCTTTTATTCACACAGCATAATTCCCGAGAGATACATCCAAGTTATACACACAAGTAGTTTTTATTGTTGAGTAGTATTCCATGGTATGCATTCACCACAGTTTAACCACTCACCTATTGAGTAACATTTGGGCTGCTTCCAATTTTTATAATAAAAGCTGCTATGAATAGTTGTATATAAGTTTTTCTGTGATCCTAAGTTTTAGTTTCTCTGGGATGAGTGGTAATTGCACATTTAGTTATAAGAAATTACCAGACTGTTTGCAGAGTAGCCATAACTGTTTACTTTCCTATTAGCAGTGTGTGCGTCATCGATCTATAATAATTTCTTTACATCCTTGCCACCATTTGGTGATGATACTATTTTGTATTTTAGCAATTCTGGTAACCATATCAAGCTAATCTCATTGTGGTTTAAATTGCATTTCCCCGATGGCCAGAGGTGTTGAAACATAATTTGAATTATTATTTTTTTTTAAAGATTTATTTATTTTTATTGTTTTTGACAGAGAGAAAGAGAAAGAGGCACAGAGACAGAGAGAAGGGGGAGAGCCCCGAACAGTCTCCACAGTTGTACATCATCGGTTTTTCCACATAGTTTCACTCCACAGGTGGGTGTGTGGCTGCACAGGGCAGGAGTCTCACCTCGGTGAGAACTGAACTGAAGGTACTCCCCAGTTCAGCATATGGGTCCACACGGGCCAGGGCCGGGATTCGATCCTCGGTGCCCAGGGCTGCAAAGTGAGCGCTCAACCCACTGAGCCATCCCGGCTTCCCCCCTTTTCTTTTTTTAAGATTTATTTTTATTGTTTTTTGACAGAGACAGAGAGAATGGGGAGGACCTAGAGCAGTCTCCATAGTTAACAGCATTAGTTTTCCATATAGTTTCATTCTGCAGGTGGGCACAGGGCTGCACAGGATAGGAACTGGGCCGGGAGCCTCCCGCATAGGCCCCAGCAAGAACTGAACTGGGGACACATCCCAGTTCAGCATATGGGTCCTCATGGACCGGGTCCGGGATTCGATCCTCGGGCTCTGGGGCTGCAAAGTGAGCGCATAACCTGCTGAGCCATCCCAGCTTCCCCCATCATCTGAATTTTGATGAAGTGTAATTTAATAATTTTTTTCTTTATGGATCATGCTTTTGGTATCTAAGAACTCCATCTATTCCTAGATCCTGAAGAGATTTAAAAGTTACAGTTTTGTGTTTTACATGTGAGCCTATACTCTATTCTGAGTTAAGTTTTGTATATGACAAGCTTTTAAAAAAAAACACCCATATATTTACTCAGATGATGCAGAGTTTTGAAGGCTTCAGAAATTCTGTATGACCCTATAGGAGTGAAAGTTGATTTAGTAATTGATTCTTTTGTAATAATTTATATATACTATGCTTTCTGAACACCTTTGAAAATTAATTTTTTGGGAAAGCCGGGATGACTCAGCGGGTGAAGCGCTCGCTTTGAAGCCCTGAGGACCGAGGATCGAATCCCAGCTCCGACCCAGGCAGACCCACATGCTGAACTGGGGTGTGCCCCCAGTTCAGTTAAAAAAAAAAAAAAATTAATTTTTATCATTGATATATACACATACTTAACATATTGTTAAATTACTTATGGTAGCAACAACAATGAAAATTAGTCTCTTGTCCTGTCTCCTCTGCACTCCCAGTCCTGCTCTTCAGAGGCATCCTGTACCTCTTTATGATGTTATGCATATCTGTATTTTCAAAAGATTTGCATATATAGCTAGTTCTTGAGTCATATTAGATGAGAGTATTAACCTTTTATAATCTCATCCACTCTTTACAAAATTTTTGTTAAATTAATATCTAGTGGTTACAATAATATGCCCTATAAATATTCTGTGCCAAGCCAAGTAGTCTATTATAGCTATATTTCCTTTTCTCTGAAGTTAAAAAGTTTCCTTTAATTGATTAATTTCCTTTTACCTATTGTCAGATCCTCCAACAACCTCTCAAATAATTTTTCTACACAGTCAAACCATTCAAGAGGTAATCTTTTTTTTTTTAAATTCTTAAACACCTCTTCTAGATCTTTTCTCCTTTCTGCTTCAATAATGGGTTGGTTATAAAGCAGGCCTGTTGCACAGCTATTGCCTTGGGGATTCCCTTCTCTCTTGTGTGTGTGACTGTTTTTGGTTTACTGCCTGGAAGCATATCATCCTCTAGTAGCTTCTTGCCAAAAAGGGTGCGTGGCAAAGGAAATTTTTTGAAACTTCTGTATTTGACAATGTCTCAATTCTTCCCTTTCATTCAGTTGAAAGTTTGACAGGGGATAGGATTCTAGGTTGAAAACAGTTTTCCCTTAGGATTTTAAAAGCATTACTTTATTGTCATTTGGCTCCTGATGTTGCTGGCCAGTTTAATACAATTTTGATTCTCTATTCATTATTTGTGGCTTAGTTTGTCGCTGGAAGTTTTTAGGTTTTTAATTTTTTTGAATTTCTGGTAGCAGACTTCACAATGATATGATATACCTTAGTGGATGTGTATTTTATTTATTTATTTATTTTAAATTTTTTTATTTTTTAAATGAGACTTTTTTTTTTTTTTTAAGATTTATTTTTGTTTTCTGACAGAGAGAGAGAGACAGAGACAGACAGAGAGAAGGGGGAGGGCCCAGAACAGTCTCCATAGTTGACAGCATTAGTTTTCCATATAATTGCATTCCACAGATGGGTGCAGGGCTGCGCAGGGCAGGAATTGGGCCAGGAGCCTCCTGCATAGGCCCCGGCAAGAACTGAACTGGGGGCACACCCCAGTTTAGCATATGGGTCCGCCTGGGCCAGAGCCGGGATTCGATTCTCAGTCTCCAGGGCTGCAAAGTGAGCTCTTAAACTGCTGAGCCATCCCAGCTTCCCCTGCTTTTTTTTTTATTTTAAAAATCCATTATTCTGGATACCTGATGGGCTTTTTCAGGTTCTTTACTTCTGGAAGTTTACTTGCATTATCCCCACCCCCCATAATTTTCTTCCCTATATTTTCTGTTTTTATTGGACGTTGGACTTACTGGATTATTTGTGTAATTTTCTATTTTTCTTTTTGGAAGAAAATCACTTTATTCTGTTTGATTCACGAACAATAACATCACAAAAGCTAGTTTAAGAAGGCCACACAAACATTTGCTCAGCCCTTACCTAACTCAATACCATCTGAATGAACTTCTGCAGAGTACAAACACCCCGTTCCACTGCAATTTTGAGGCAAGGAAGCTATTAATGATAGGTTTAACTGGTGGTTTTATATTTTATACTTTCACTATCAATTATCTTTGTATACTAAATTAACTTGGTCTTAAGAGATGATGTTCCATGTCTTCAATTTGAACTTCTTGATTAGGCTAATTCATTTGCAAATATGCACTGTTTCAGCACCTCACTGAAACCCTCACAAAGCTTAAGGTCACCCTGGTTCTGGGCACACTCCAAAAACTGCTTCATCTCATAGTTGCATGGGCCAAACTGCTGCTGCTGTTGGTATGCCTGCTGGGTTCCCTGAGGCTCCTGGTAAGTGATATCAGGCCTTGTGGGCTCAACACTACTTCCTCCACTGAAGCCTCCAGTGATGGCATGACCTAGTGTGTGGCCAACAGCAGAGCCCACAGCCACACCAGCTGCAGTGGTTGCCATCTGGGCCATTAGACCTGGCTGCTGGGGTGCAGCAGCAGGTGAGCCAAAAGCAGATGCTGGAGCTGCTGCTGGTGGCTGAGTTGCTGGTGCTGGCCTGGGTACAGCTCTCATTTGAGGTGCCCGGCCTCTTTCAGTGTCAGCCTGGCTGAGCCGTTTTTCAGCCCTTTTCTAATAAACTCTTGCTAAACCAGAACTTGCTGTGGTCTCTCTTTGGGGAAACTTAAAATTACAAAGTATGCCACTAATGGGAAATCTAGTCCAAGGTCATTTACAAACGCTTGTTTCGGGTGGACTGGGCTCCGCGCCTCATCGGCCTTCTGACCTATTTTTCACCTTTGTTAATTTAGTCTTATTTCTAGAAGATTTCTTTGATTTTATCTTTAAATTTTCTATTGAAAATTTTATTTCAGCTTTCATATATTTTTTTAAAGATTTATTTTTATTGTTTTTGACAGAGAGAGATACAGAGACAGAGAATGGAGAGGGCCCAGAACAGTCTCCATAGTTTTGCATCATTGTTTTTTCCACATAGTTTCATTTCATAGATGGGCGCAGGGCTGCACAGGGCAGGAGCTGGGCCGGGGTCTTCACCCCGGTGAGAACTGAACTGGGGGCACTCCCCAGTTCAGCATGTGGGTCCACACGGGCCAGGGCCGGGATTTGATCCTCAGTCCCCGGGGCTGCAAAGTGAGCGCTTAACCCACTGAGCCATCCCAGCTTCCCCAACTTTCATATTTTTTAATTTCTGCTAGCTTTTTCTTTTTTTTTAAGATTTATTTTATTATTTTTGACAGAGACAGACAGAGACAGAGAGAAGGGAGAGGGCCCAGAGCAGTCTCCATAGTTGTACGTCATGGGTTTTTGACATGGTTTTGTTCCTCACAGGTGGGCGTGGGCCACGCAAGGCAGGACTGGGCTGGGGGCCTCCTGCATGGGAGGCATGCCCCCTTGAGCCAGGGGCTGAACGGTGGGGGGAGGCGGGGTACAAGAACCGAACTGGGGGGGGGCCTCCCTTAATGGGAAGCACACCTCACTCAGTTCAGCATATGGGTCTGCATGGGTCCCTGGGGCTACAAAGCGAGCGCTTAATCTGCTGAGCCATCCCGGCTTCCCTCTGCTAGCTTTTTCTTGTTTATTATTATAGTTAAATTTTTTAAGCATTCTGTTCCTGTTTTATGAATACAGTATATTTTCTTAGAAGATAGCTCATTTGTCATTTTCTTCTAATTTTATCTTTTTCAACTTGAGTTTTCGATGGTACCCCCACCTCCATCAGTTAAAAGATACTTGCAGGCACTGTAAACATGGGCAGGGCTTTTAAATCTCCCTATTTTTAGTCTCATCCCCAGACTTTATTGAGCCTCTTGTTCCTTAACTGAGTGTGTCTTATTTCAGATTTTTTAGAGAATAAACTTTTAAGACTCCTTCCAGGTCTTGAGGAGTGGGAATATCTGGCTATGTGAGATGGAAGCTAGGTCTTGGGGTGTCATATAAACCTTTAGTCAGGCCCTCACTTTCTGCTTGATACCTGATACCTCCTGTTGCTAAACATTTCCAGGGTTCTGAGACATGAATTGGCTTGTTCCTCATTTTCTTCATCTGTAGGGTTAGAGTTACAATGCCTGTTTATTGAAGGTACAACTTGTGTATATTTCTGGTTTTCCTTATTGTTTTGGTGTGACTTTGGAGAAAAGTGGTCACAGAGGTCTTTCTCTTTTGTGTAATTAATTGGAATTTGAAGTAATTTTTGACTCTACTTCTTAACTCATAACATCCAGTGGAGTTAGGGATGAATGATATTTTGCAACTGTTTTTGTACTTACCCAGTCCATCCTCAAAATATTGATTATTTTTGTTATTTAAAATAGTCAAATGGATGTGTTAGGGAATCCAAATCCATCACTATGCAGAATAAGTATCAATTAAAGGAAACAACTTTAATTTAGATGTATAATTCTTGACAGCGTTAGTTGGAGGAAAAGAAGTATTTTTTCTTTTTCAATGAAGTATGACTGTAGTCTTAAGTTTCAGTCTTATACTCTTAATGTATACTATTTTATAGGATACTGAACAACAAATGATTCAGCAAATTTGTAATCTGTCAGGATTGCAGTGGGTCCCATATATTACATACAGCACTTGGCATTGAATGATAAGGTATCTTACTCTTGACTTTTTTACTGGATTGAAGCCTAGTAAACATTTGTACATACAAAGTGTGACTGTTGAGTTATTCCACCTCTATATATTCTTAGTCTTACAAAAATGCCATTGCCTTCCTTAAATTAAATGTTAATGGATAAATGTGAATTTTTTAAAAATCTGGTAGTGAGTGTCTCTGCATATTTTTATGATTTTGGACATATACACAGCATAATATATGGATAAGAGTGCTGTGGAAGGTAAATATAATACCAAAATAATTGTTCAAACATTATCTTTTTTGCCTAAGTGAATAAGGGTTCTAAAAACTTTTTTCTTTTGAAAAATTTCAAACCAACAGAAAAGTTAAGATACTTATTACAACAAATTCCCTTATATCCTTCCTCTAGATCAGGGGTGTCCAATCTTTTGGCTTCCCAAGGCTGCATGGGAAGAGCAGGGGTTATCTTGGCCACACGTGGAGTGCCTTAATACTGGTGATGGCTAATGGTTAGGAGGAGGATTGCAAAGAAATCTCACATTTTGGGAAAGTTTACAAGTTTGTGTTGGGCTGCATTCAAAGCGGTCCTAGGCCACATGTAACCTGTGGGCCACAGGTTGGACAAGCTTGATCTAGAGCAGGGGTTTCCAAACTTTTCAGCCCGCGGGCCGCATTAACTATCAAACAGCAGTTTGGGAGCCGACTACACACTCGAGGTCCAAATAAAAAAGAATCAAAACAGATGTTGTTTTTAATTATTTATTTAATATTATTTTATTCAGATAAAAATGTCTCCACGGGCTGGATGAGAGGGCCTCGCGGGCCGCAGTTTGGAGACCCCTGAGTAGAGCAGGGGTGTCAAACTGGTGGCCCGCGTGGGCTGCATGCGGCCCCCGAGGTAATTTTTTGTGGCCCACGATGCTCTGAAATAAAATGAAAATAGAAAAAATTGTTATGAAGAAAATAGCGCTTAGGAGAGATCAAGGCAATACCGTACACACCATTCCCTCATTAACCCTTTAACTACTGAAGAGTATACACGAGGCCCAGTGCCTTTCCTGGGGGCTTGTGGGCTTGTATCAACGTGCTGACTCAGTTCTGGCGACGTTTGTAAATGTGATGTGGCCCACGTGAATCTTGCCTGTTGCACCAAATGGCCTGTGTTTGAATTGAGTTTAACTGATCTAGAACAAGCATGTCCAGTTTGCAGCCCAGGACCGCTTTGAATGCAGCCCAACACATACTCGTAAACTTTCTTAAGACATTAGATTATTTTGCAACTTTTTTTAAAGCCCATCAACTGTCCTTAGTATTTTTTATGTGTGGCTCAAGACAATTCTTCATTCAGTGTGGCCCAGGGAAGGCAAAAGATTGGACTCTCCTGCTCTAGTTTCACCAATGGTCAATATTTTGCTCTATTTGCTTTTATGTTTCTTAAGAAAGTTAATTTTGTTTATGATGTGGTGTCTGATTCAAAAATAGATTAAAGATCTATATTTCAAGGGGGAACAATAGTTATTAAAAAAACAACAACTAGAAAATCAAGCTTTAAGTCTTTACATTGCTGTTAATTAAAAAAGAAAAGGCAGGTGGGAGGAGCGGGATGGCTTAGTCGGTTAAGTGCTCACTTTGCAGCCCCCGTGACCGAGAATTGAATCCAGGCCCCAGCCTGTGCAGAACCATATGCTGAACTGAAGTGTGTCCCCAGTTCAGTTTGCCAGGGCAACCTTCCCATGCGGGAGGCCCCTGGCCTGGTTCCGTCCCGCACAGCCCCTTGCCCACCTGTGTGGAACAAAACCATGTTGAAAACTGATGATGATGTACAACTATGGAGACTGCTCTGGGCCCTCCCCTTCTCTCTGTCCAAAACAATAAAATAAATCTTTAAAACAAAAGGAAGTTTGATATATATTTTACAGACATAATAAAAAATGACTTAAGTTTTAGTGCCATTCATATACTCAGACATTAACTTTAGTGGAATAGTTCTTCCACAAGGTGCTGGATAAGTGATTTCTTTTAAAATAACAAAAGTGACTTATATTAAAGTATATATATTTTTAGTTGGGCTGCATCAATGGAAAAGTAAACCCAAGGGTGAGTACACAAACAGCAAATCTGAGCCTGGATAAGGTAAACTTAAGATTATTCACCAATTCTTAAGTAGTATTTTTAGAGGGCTATCCTTTGAAATATGAGTGAACAGTTTTGGGAATAAATGTAAGTTTTTTTTCCGTAGTGAATAATACCTTTAAAGAATCTCTCTATTTTAAATGGATTAAAAAGGGTCTGCATAGATGTGTAAATGTCAGAGCCATAAATAGCATCTTAGTGAAACTGGCTTATACCCAACCTTTAAGGTGGACTTCCAGGTCACAGTGCTCTTAACTAATGCGCTTCCCTCAAGAATAGTGCTGGCTTTTTAGATCTTAAGTTGCACATTGTTTAGCACTTTGTATTTCTCTATACATTAAAATATTCTAATAGAAATACTCAATACTAATATTTTATATTGATAGGTAACTAAATTAATCAACATGTGGACTGTTTACTTTGTAGGGCTGTTTGTGACACATGGTTGATGTGTGCTTAAGGGAATAAAAGTAATTGCAGTGTTAACCTGATAAACTCCAGTGCAACTCATTTTTACACTGTAATAAATATAACTTCCCCTCTTTTATTTTTCTTCAATATCTCTTCTGAAAATTTTTCCTTTTTAAGATGTTTTTATGTGTAGGTGCCACAGATTAAGAGCTTTTTTTTGTTTTTTTAACATGAGCATATGAAACTTTCTTCTTTAGCTCCCAGCACATGCTTTATTGAGCTGATTTTGATCTTTTTCTAGGTTATGCTTTTTAGCAGACGCAGTTTAGGATATTGATGATGAGGCATTATATGTATATATTAATATTCTTATTCTTTCCCCTAGGTAGTGGTCTCCCTTAATAATTTCTAACTCCAGCAGTGATTTGGGTAACATATCTATCCTTAATATTCTGTCTACCCTTGAAGAACTTTATGTTAGCCTCATAAAAATGTTCTTGCTCAGTGGACTGTTTCTCTAAACATTTTGCCTTTGTTCCTGATCTATTGAATTTTAGTAAATTCACTGTGTTAAAATTGTTCCGTTGAGTGAGAATTTTTTAGGGAACTGTATTTTCAAATACAGATTGTTTTATATGCTCTTAGAGGAATTCATGTGTTGATTGATGGGAGTGAGTGGCTGGAAAGAAAGAATTTGAAAGTTTTAAACAATTTTTTTTTCTAAGTTTTATATTATTGATTTCTGACAGAGAGAAACAGACAGAGAGAGACAGAGAGAAGGGGGAGAGCCCAGAGCAGTCTCCATAGTTGACATTAGTTTTCCATATAGTTTGACTCCACAGGTGGGCATGGGACTGTGCAGGGCAGGAACCCGGCCAGGAGCCTCTCACATAGGTCCCGGCAAGAACTGAACTATGGGCACACCCCAGTTCAGCATGTGGGTCCGCACGGGCCAGGGCCGGGACTCAATCCTCTGTCCTTGGGGCTTCAAAGCGAGCGCTTAACCCGCTGGGCCATCCCAGCTCCCCCCCCCCCCTTTTTTAAAGATTTATTTTTATTGTTTTTGACAGAAAGATACAGAGACAGAGAGAAGGAGGAGGGTCCAGAACAGTCTCCATAGTTGCCCATCATTTGTTTTTCCACATAGTTTCATTCCACAGGTGGGAGTGGGGCTACACAGGGCAGGAACTGGGCCGGGGTCTTCACCCGGTGAGAACTGAACTGGGGGCACTCCCCAGTTCAGCATGTGGGTCCACACGGGCCAGGGCCGGGATTCGATCCTCGGTCCCTGGGGCTGCAAAGTGAGTGCTTAACCCACTGAGCCTTCCCGGCTTCCCCTTAAACAATTTTAAGGAAAGCATAGCTAATTTAATTTCAAAAGTAACTAATTCAAATTTTTTAATTTGTTCTTGAGTCTTTTATAAAATATATCTTCCGGAAAGCAATGATATTGTGTGCCTGCTTGATGTTGCATGAGCATATGTTAATTTGTAGATTTTGAAATGCGTCACAGAATAGTATTACAACTTGACTTGTCTTGCTATTTGTCAATTCTATTTTCTCATGTGACTGCCGTCTGCTTTAGTGGATGATTTGCTTTTAGGCAGTGTTTGGCTTTCCCCAACCATTGTGAAATTTGGACAGTCCGTGGTGGGTCTGTCCAATTTGCTTTTCTTTAAAGATGATAAAGAATGATGCATCTTTTGAAATATGCAGTGAATGTAAAGGTACTGGTTCCAAAGCGTGGGTCTCTTAACAGCAGTACCAGCATCACCAGGAAACCGGATAGAAATGCAAATTCGCACGTTCCACCTCTGATCTACTGTATCAGACAATCTTTGGTACTGTTTTGACAAAGCCTTCCAGTTGATTCTGATACAAGCTAAAGTTTGAGAATCAAGACTGTAGTATTAGATAAATACATCTCAGAAATAGTTGTATTTGTGCTCTTTTTTTCTTACTCCCTATTGTATTTTGGAGATCATTTCTCATCACTATTAAATAGTTTTTATATTTTTTTAACTACTGCATAGTATTCCCATTAGATGTCTCATAATTTAGTCAACCAGTCTCCTGTTTCCCGACATTTTGAGTCTGGAGGGTCAACCTTTTAGAAAGTATGTGATGTCAGCTGTGAAGGGCCTTGTATGATCTGGCAATAATATGTTTGTACTTTATGCTATAGATGTAGAGTAGTAAATGGAAGGATTAAGGTGCCATGTATTTTTGATGCTGCCATTGGCTGGTGCCATTAACTTAGGAAATATGAGGGCAGGAGCAGGTCTCAGAGGCATGATAGTAAGTTTCTGAGTTAGAATATACCCGTAGGATATCCAGGTTAATATGTCCAGTACACTCATATATACCTGTGGGAGGTTAAGAACTGAAATCTGGTCTGAAGAAATAAAATCCGTTGAAGTCATAGTGGTTTCAGTGAGTATGGAGTATGGTAACAATATCTCCAAAAACTGTAAGGAATGCTAATGTTTAAGTGTAGCAGGATAGGAATCCAGCCAGGAAAATAAGAATGTCCTGAGTGGTGACTGGGGGGTGGTTTAGTGTAAAGGACATAGATTAATTAATGTCTGTGTCACCACTGTTTGATTTATTATTATTATATTTTATTGTTAAATTTAATGGGGTGACATTGGTTGGTAACAATCAGACAGTTTCCCAATGGACAACTCCACATCACATCACCCATGCATCGCATTATGTGCCCTGCTCCCAGAATCAGGTCCCTCTCCTACTCCATATATCTGGTGCCCACTCCCCCCTCCCCACACAACTCTCCCTCCCCCTTCCTCCCTCCTCTCCAGGTAAACACCAAACCATTGAGTGTGTCCATAATGCTGGTGCCCTCTCCCACCTCCCCTTCCCTCAGGCAGTCACCAAGTTATTGGGTGTGTCCATAGGTCTCTGTGTCTTTGTAACTTTCAGTTTTATATTCCACCTATAAGTGAGGT
>PVKE010012346.1:0-38510 GCA_004027555.1 Craseonycteris thonglongyai | reverse complement strand
GTGGGCACCAGATATATCAGGTTGGAGGGGGACCTGATTCTGGAAGCTGGGCACATAATGGGATGCATGGGTGATGTGATGTGGAGTTGTCCATTGGAAAACTGTCTGATTGTTACCAACCAATGTCACCCCATTAAATTTAACAATAAAATATAATAATATTAAAAAAAAATTTAAAAAAAAATTAAAAAAAAATTAACAGAGTTAACAGGAGAAACAGACAAAAGTCACAAGCGGATCTTGAGGGCATTATGCTAAGTGAAATACGTCAGATAGAGAAAGACAAACACTGTATGAGATCGCTTATATGTAGAATCTAAAAAAGCCAAACTACAGAAGTCGAGACTAGAATGGTGGTTACCAGGCCTGGGGGAGAGTGTAGGGAAAATGTGAAGATGTTGGTGAAAGGGTAGAAACTTCCAGTTGTAAGAGGAATAACTCCTGGGGACCTAATGTACAGCATGGTGATTGCAGTTACTAACACTGTATTATGTACTTGAACATTGCTAAGAGAGTGGATCTTAAACGTTCTCAGCATAAGAAATGGTCATTATGTGACGAGGCAAGTGTTAGCTAATGCTGTGGTGATCATCATCTTACAATATAGAAATATTATGAAATCCACACTTGTACACCTTAAACGTATATAATGTTACTTGTCAGTTATGGCATTCTATCTCAAGAAAGCTGGGGGGAAAAGAGAATAGGATAAATTAATAATGTAGTTATTATAAGGTAGCACTAACCTACCTAACAGTTTTGGGGAAATTCTTGGCTGTTGTCTTTGCAAATATGGCTTTGGCCCCGATTCGTCTTTATTCTTCATCCAGGACACCAACCACGCATTTTTATGAGTATGCTTCTCTGCGTTTGTGCACTTTTTGTAGAGTCAGATCTTGGCCTTGTCTGTCTGACCACATTCTCTGCAAGCTACTGGGACCGGTTTCTCCCAAGGCGCCCCCTGCAGGACTCCTTTGTCCTGGAGTGGGGCACAACCACACAGTAGCAGCCGCTTGCACACGAGTGTGAGGGCTCCTTGGGCCCTGCCTGCTCCGCCTTTGCTCCTGTGCACGCAGGCGGGGGCCTGGAGCTGGGCAGCCAGCACGCTGTCTACAATCAGTGACCAGAGAGCAGAGGCCCAGCCTCTGGACTTGAGGTCATTTCAGGGCTCTGAACTATAAGGGCCCCTCGACCTCTCAGTGTTTACAGCTGCAAGGCGAAGGCCTCTCTTTTCTCTAGCCAGCACCTCCACCCTCATCAGAAAGGAGAAGAAAAGGTCATCACAGGGTTACCAGGGAGCCCCTGGGAAGCCCTAGGGTGGAGAGTAGCCCGAAGTGTGTCTCCAGCTGCAGCTGAAGTGCATTCTACATGGTCCCCATGCCAGCAGCAAGACCGCACAGAATAAAGGGACCAGAGGCTGTTTCCTGGGAGCAAGAGCAGGCGAGCCTCGAGGTAGAAGGAGGGAGAGAAAGGGAGAAGAGAGAAAGAGTGATTAGGAAATTGGGAGGGAACAGAAAATGGGGGTGCGAGTGGGCAAGGCAGAGGTGGCAGAGAGAAGGTGAGGGGATTCAAAAGAGAAACAGGAAAAGAACCTCTTCCCAGGCACTGCCACCCACACCAGTTGCGGGCTGGCCCTAAAGGATTTGCATGTTGCCCGGGATAGTGCATCAGATTCTAAAGCTGGAAGCACTAAAGGTGGGATTTCAGGCACAGGGCTCTCAAATGCCCAAGACTCCCCTTAGCCTTGGGGCCTCTAATGCCCCACCTGGAATTAGGATTCATCCCAGGAAGCTGGAGCGTAACCTTGGCAACAGAGAGCTGGGATGGGAGAAGCTTTTCTTGTGTGTCTTCAAAAAGCCTCTGCTCTTGCAAAACAACTTGTTTTCAGTGCGGACCTTGAAAACCAGAATCACTCTCAAAGAGTAAAACCGGCTGCCCAGAGCTGGTGTTGTAGCTCACAGAAGCTTCTCTCTCCGCCTGGGACTGTGTTCAGACTCCCTGTGCTCATGAGGACACAGGCAGTGTGAGGAATATCATCTCAAAGCCAGATGGTCAGATCGATAATAAATCCCCGTCACCATGTATGGTTTGGCTCGGTGGCCCTGCTGGGAACGGGGATTCAGGGCAAAGGAATCCACCCTAATGGTTTTTCCAAAGGCCCAGTCCTGTGCTTTTGTGTTTCTGGCTGTGGGAGGCCCCCTTTCCCTCTGCCCAGCCCTTAGCCCGGACCCTCTCCTTCCGGGGCCCTGCAGCTCTGGACCTGAAGGCAGCCTGTGGCCCAAGAGGCCAGCCATCCGCTGTCTGGGAGATGGATGGAGAAGCCGCTCCGTTCAGCCGGGAGGGGGAGGCGTAGTGCCACCAGCTGCAAAACGTAAGGCCAAGCCAGGCCACCGTTGGCAGGGGAGGTGGCTTTCCAAGTGGAAAGTGGTGAGAAATATGTTGGAATCCGCCTCCAGAGTCATGGAAATTTCTTTTCTTTTTTTTTTAATATCCTTTTCAAACACATACTTTGAAAAAGTATTTAAAGGCAGGGGAAATTAATTAGGGCCCTTTGTGCTGGAATCTTCTTCTCAGAGCTCCTTGAACAAGCAGGAGAAGTAAAAATAGAACGATGAGGGTTGAAAATGCACTACAAACAAAAACCAAACTAAGAGCCCGAGTAGGCATGACTGTCCAAGTCAGAAGAAGGGAGCTAATTATTTCCATCGCTACACAGGGAAAGAGTGGCAGTCTTCTCGGGGTCACTGACAGCAGCCTGAGAACTGGGAAGCCCCCCACCCAAAGGCTGGGAAGAGAGGCCCTTCCAAGGGACAGACCCTGAGTATGCCCCTGAGATAACCATCGCTTCTGTCCCCGCTGTCACTGAGGAGGAGTGAGGGAATCGGGAAGAAAAGCAAGGGGTGTGGAGGGCATTAAAAGGCTCACCCACTTACATAACAGTTTGACTTTTTAACTATATTCTTCCACTCATTTGACCCTCAAGTACTCCCCAGGAGGAAGGCCTTGTGGGCTCATTTTCTCCAAATGAGAATGCTAGACGAGTCCAAAGCGACACAAAGGTGTTGGCAGGGCGTGAAGGTCCAGAATGCCCGCCTCCCCGGCTGGCCACAGTTCAGTGCAACACAGTGGTGGTGAGTGTGGGCTCTGGAGCCAGAGGGTCCAGGGATAAAGTCTCAGCTCAGTACCTTCCTGGCAAGTCACGCCCACTCTCTGCTTCTTCATCTGTAACATTTTCTCTTGGGATCTTTGGACCTAAGTAGACACTCCACTTTTTTTTTTCTTCAAGAGTCATTTCGTGGTTTGAGAGAAGGTAAAAAAGAGAGACAGATAGAAGGGAGGAGGACCCAGAGCAGTCTCCGTCGTTGTACATCATTAGTTTTTGACATAATTTTATTCCACACAGGTGGATGTGGGGCCACACAGGGTGGAAGCGAACCAGGGTCTCCCCCATGGGAGGCAAGAACCTTCGAGGCCATTCTGGCAGTTACCAGTTGTGCTGCAGTTCAGTGCATGGGTTTGCACGGGCCGGGGCCAGGACTCCATCCCTGGACCTCACAGCAAGGCAGGCGCTGAACCCATGGAGCTTCCCCTGCATCCCCAACACTCCACTTTTACAGACTGTCCTAAAGATGAAAGGAAATGAGGCATCTTAGCACAGTGCCTGGCCAACAGCCAGCACTGGGTCAATTGTTGCTATCAGCTTTGTCACTGTGCTGTGAATGCAGATGACAGGACAAAGTGCTGGAGAAAGGAAGGATGAAGCAGCTACCGGAAACACGTTACATGGGGCAGCAGATGTCATGCCACAAGTCCTATAATAGGAGTCAACCTTGGGCAAACCATGTAATCTTCATATCTCGGTATCTGCATCTGTAAAGTAGAATAACAGTGGGAGAGGGCACCAGCATTATGGACACACTCAATGGTTTGGTGTTTACCTGGAGAGGAGGGAGGAGAGGGGAGGGGGGAGGGAGCGTTGTGTGGGGAAGGGGAAGTGGGCACCAAATGTATCGGGTTGGAGGGGGACCTGATTCTGGGAGCTGGGCACATAATGCGATGCATGGGTGATGTGATGTGGAGTTGTACATTGGGAAACTGTCTGATTGTTACCAACCAATGTCACCCCATTAAATTTAACAATAAAATATAATAATATTTAAAAAATAAATAAATAAATAAATAAATAAATAAATAAAGTAGAATAACAATGTCTTCTGTGGCTGAAACAATGCTGTGTGCTCACCATGCCATTTCCTCTCCCCAGGTTCACACTAGAACAACACTTCCTGGCTCTCTTGCCGTAAGATTGAGGGCTCTGTGGACCAAGTTCTTTCCAGTGGCATGTAGGTAAGCCTTAAAACATCCATGTGGTCCCATGGCCCTAGTTTCTCCCTTGAGGAGATGGAGATGGTATAGTTACAGGACTGAGGAGGCCTGGTTGAGTCATCATGACAGAGCAAAGCCACCCACCCGTCAGGGAACTCTGACATGAGGGAGAAGAAAGCCCTGCTGCGCAAGGTCATGGAGATTAGGGGGTGCAGTGTTGTCTCAGCATATCTAGCTGATCCTGGCTCACAGGTTCCCAGTAGAGAGGGGCTGGGAGGCTCACATGAAATTCTGTGTAAGGCGGGGCTGGGTCAAATGTGGATGGCTGCTCTTCCCGTTTCAGGACAGAGCATTTAGTCATAGATTCAGTAACACAAACACTTGGGTCCCACAAACATTTCTCTTGGGGTTTTTAGGCTTAAATCCTAATAATGAAGAAAGCTGCCATTTAGTGAGTAAGTACTATGTGCCAGATACTGGACATGGAGCCTTCCTCCCCATCCCCACATACCCATCTTTATTTGGCTTTTATTTGTGATTTGATTTAAATAAATAAAAAGGTTCAGTTAATAGAAAGACAGGAGTGTTTGCTGAATGGCCTCGAAATGACATGCTCTCCTAGTATACAGTGTTGGCAGCATCAGATAACACCACCGGGGTCTTCCTCTGCCTTCTCATGCCCGGGACCGTTCTGCGTCAGTGTTTCCCCAGCCTAGTGCTCCGTTTGTACCCACGTTAGCATGGATCCCCATGGTGACCCTGTGATGGAAGGAAAGGGTCCTCCCTAGAGAGTCCGTATCATGACAGCCGTGAGCAAGGACTCAGGCCACCCACCCAGCATGTGACTCCTCTCTGCACTTCCTGTGTGACTCTGAACAGTTCATGTGACCTCTTTGTGCCTCAATTGCTTCATCTGCACAATGTCACAAGGATTTAAATGAGTTGTTCCATGTAAAGCACTTAATAAACATTCCTAAAATGTTGGCTATTCTGAGGCTTAGAGAGCTCATGGGCTTTGTCCACGGACACATCTCTAATAAGAAGTCGAGCCTGGACTTGAAGAGTGTGTGAGTCCACGCTGGTGCTCAGCTCTCTACTTTAGCTCCACCAGGAGGCTCCAGGAGAATAAACAGCTAACACCCTCTGTCATCCTCACCACCATCCCTACGTTGTAATAGAGCGTTACGGTTTTAACTCTACATTTCAGCTTTCAAGCTCATTTCATCCTCACAGAAATTCTGATTCCTTCAAAATAAGAAAACAGGTTTGGATAGAGCAATCTTACCCAAGATTGCTCACCACATGGGGGACAAACAAGAATTAGCCCCAGGACCCTCCCTGTGCACACCCGTGCCGCTGGGTAGCCCGGTAAGCACATTGCCTTGCGCAGCCACATCTTCCTCTCCTTCTAGGCTAGCCACCAGCTTCTCTGTAAAGTGAGGCTGGGGAGCCTGCGGGGGCGGGGGGCGGTGATGGGGCTATGCCAGGTCAGAGCAGTGCTAACGAGCTGTGTGGGAAGCTGAGTAACAGGCCACCCCCAGGGCTGCGTATGAGGGGGCAGAGCCAAGAGTTGCTGTGGCCCAGGTAGCTGAGAAGGGTCTGGCCAGAGCACATGCTCTTCGGACACCCACAGCAGAGGCTGACGGGCCAGGGGGATCGGGTCTGGGGGTCTCTGCAGTGCACAGGGTTATAAGCTGCCCAGGGGGCCAAGGCGAGCACAGGTCCCCCAACAGCTGCTCTGTGATCCATGGCTCCAGCCTCACACTAACTTCTACCCCTGGGTGGGACTGACCTACACCTGGCCACACACAGATCCCTAAAACCAGGCACCCACCAGCTCCAAACCTCAGTCATAGGCTGGCCCTGACCCCCATCACAGAGACTGACTTACAGCATGAACCCTACTTGAGTATTCACCCCCACCCTCCAGGGTTGCCCCTAACTGCCATGAACTAGCCACATACTGACCCAGGCTGACCCTTAACCTCAGCTCCAACTGAAGGATTTGCACCCTGGCCCGCCTGACCCCGGAGCAGCCCGACCTAAAGCGTCTGTCATTGGTCACACAAGTAGGAGAGGCAGGTGGGTCCCCCCCCCGCCCCCCCCCCGGCACATCTGCACTTAAACTGCCACAAGGTGGGGTGGGGTGGGGGGCGGGGGATGACAGGGTTGCCTCTATAAACACAAATGTAGCCAGTGTTCTCTGAGGAAAAACCTTGACTTGAGGAGGCCACATGGTGAGATTGCCGCAGCACCTCCTGCAGGCCTGGGCAGCACTAGAGAGCCCCTAATGGAAAGCCTTACGAAGGAGCAGCCTGCCTCGTCTTCTTAGGAGGCCACTACAATAGCATTGCTTTCAAAACTTGATCAGAGCAGTGCAAAAAAAATTATAGATCATTTCACTTATTACCATAGTTATAAATCTTCAGTAAATGTGAGCAAATTATTTAAAAAATAGCACATCACGACTAAGAAGGTTTTAGCCCAAGAATGTAAGGGTGGTCCAGGACCGCAAAAGCCATGTATTTCACCGCATTAGTGACCTTAGGGATAAAAATGCCAGGATGTCTCAACAGATGCATTAAAAGTTTTCATCTCTCTCTCTCTCTCTCTCTCTCTCTCTCTCTCTCTCTCTCTCTCTGTCAAAAACAATAAAAATAAATCTTTAAAAAAGAATTTGGATGGGGAAGCCGGGATGGCTCAGTGGGTTAGGCGCTCACTTTGCAGCCCCGGGGACAGAGGATCGAATCCCAGCCCCGGCCCGTGTGGACCCACATGCTGAACTGGGAGCTCCCCCAGTTCAGTTCTCTCTCTGTCTCTGTATCTCTCTCTCTCTCTCTCTCTCTCTCTGTCAAAAATAAATAAATAAATAAAAATATATTAAAAAAAATAATTTGGGGAAGCTGGGATGGCTCAGTGGGTTAAGCGCTCACTTTGCAGCCCTGGGGACCGAGGATCGAATCCTGGCCCCGGCCCGTGTGGATCCATATGCTGAGCTGGGAGCTCCCCCAGTTCAGTTCTCACCGGGGCGAGACCCCGGCCCAGTTCCTGCCCTGTGCAGCCCCGCGCCCACCTGTGGAATGAAACTATGTGAAAAAACCAATGATGTGCAACTATGGAGACTGTTCTGGGCCTTCCCCCTTCTCTCTGTCCCTGTCTCTCTCTCTCTCTCTCTCTCTCTTTTTCTCTCTGTCAAAAACAATAAAAATAAATCTTTAAAAAAAGTTTTCAAAAGTTTGTCATTTCTTTATGACAAAAATTCTTAAGAGACCAAAAATAGAACGGAACTTGCTTAACTTTAGAAAGGTTTTCCACTAAAATCCAACAGCAAATACACTTAAGAAAAAAATTTTTTTTTAATTTTTTAATCTTATGTTGACTACAACACAGGGATGCCCGCCATGACTGCCATCGTTCAACATAGTCCTGGAGGTTCTGGTCAATGCAGTGAAATACGAAAAAGAAATGAGGACTATAATTAGCGTAAGTATTGTAAGTGAAAGAGATACGAAGATCAATTAGAGATCATGCCATTATCTTCAAATAAACACGAACGGAGCACTTTAAAGAACAGAACTATATTCTTCTGTAGTTCTGGAGGCTTGAAGTCCAAAATCCAGGTGTCAGCAGAGCCGTGCTCCCTCTGAAGGCTCTGGGGAGGGTCCATCATGCCTTCCTCTCAGCTTCTGGTGGTGTCAGCGACTCTTGGTTCTTAGAAGCACCGATCCTCTCTCCATCTGCCTCATCACATGGCGTCTTCCCCGAGCGTCTCTGCATCTGTGGCTCATCTCTTCTTCCAAGGGCATCAGTTGTAATAGGGCAAGACCCTCCCTACTGACCTCATCTTACGTGATTCCATCTACAAAGACCCTATTCCCAAGTAAGGTCACAGTCACAGGGGTTGGGACTTCAACACATCTTTTCTGGGACACAGTTCTACCCATAGCAGTGTTCCTGTCCCACAGCATAGCAGCACTTGTCACACTGTATTGCAGTTGCTGGTCCGCCTGCCTATTCCCCTCCCAGAATGTGAGCCCTTGAGACCAAGGCCGGGACGCCACACCCACCCTTCCTTCCCAGGGCGTGGCCCCGAGAGTATAAAAACTTATGAATGGCTGAATCCTGATATATGTGTACACCGATCCCTGCACCGACTGTACCTTCTTGCTCCTTCTTGCCTTCGTAGCTTGCCTGAATCTGGTTGTGTCTGCCAGATCACACCCATTTAGCACCATGGAGGAGTCTTAGTTCGAAAGGAGCGGACAGCAGGGGGGTCCCAGAGCCGCTCTGGTGACTTCCAATCAGTCCTGTCCGACAGTGACCTGGGCAGAGGGCTCATGCTCAACCCCAAATCGGCCCTCCTGCAAATTCACTTGGAGGCTGCTGTCAGCACTACCGGCCCAGCTCCACGACCCCAGGGGCACAAGCTCACCTTTCAGAGGGGAGGCAAAATGCTGTGCCGACAGCACCCCGAAACAGTCATCTGTTCCTTGGGTGAGACCTTCACCAGCATCAGAGGGGGGAGGGAAACCGGGGGAAAGCAAATCCCTTTGACCTGGTTCTCATTTAGAAACCCCGAGTCACTCATTGCTGTCACCTGTGGGAAGGGACAGGTGCATTTAGAACAAGAAAGACGCCTGCTGCGCTCGCATTCACTTGTTCCACGGGTTCGCCTGAGGGGGTCTGGGATTCTGCCATGGCGCTGCACATGTCGGTGCAGATAACCTCACTTGAGCTAGAAGCGTCACTCCCTTTAAATGACATGGTGGGAGGTGCTGAGGGAGTGGCCGCATGCGAATTCTGTACAAAGAAATAAAACGGATCATGGAGAACCTGGAAGAAAAAGAAGCACAGACCCCTGCAAATAGCTGGGGCCATAGCGTCTGACACAGCTGAGTGATCTCCGTTCATTTGCTCCACTTTTGCTCCGCGGTCTTGGGAGGTGAGAGGGCAGGGATCCTGGGAAAGGAGATACGGGCCAGGCCAGAGGTCAGGCTGGAGGCTGGGCTGCCCTGGACCCCGAGCCTGGGCCCCTGGTACCTCTGAGTTGGAAGCCTAGTTTATAAGAATTGGATCCTGTCCCATCCAGTAAGACCCCAAGCCCTGGAAGTTTTAAGGAGAGAGAGAAGGCTTCAGGAAGCTGGCCCGGGAACTCTGAGACCCAAAGTGATGGCTTCAGGAGGCAGAGAGCTGCGTGCACAGGAGCTGGAAGCTAGGCCTTGAGGCCTGCAAATGTCATTACCTCGAAGAGACGTGTCTGGCTGTCCAGCACTTTCAAGTCTTTTGATGAAAACCAACCTGTTAACACTTCAGGAATTTGCTGTGGGCTCTGGGGAGCCCACTCCGCTGCCTCCTGAGGGATGGAGTTTCCAGCAGAACCAGGCCAGACGTGGGTCAGCTGAATGAACACGAGGGCTGGGGAGAGCATGGCTCAAGGGGAATGAGCTGGACAGGGATTGGGGGGAGACCTCTGCGTGGGCTCCAGGGGCTGAAAGCAGACAACGGAGAAAGATCAACAAAACCCCCTCGCTGGCTCTGCCTGACAGATCGCCCCTCCCTCAAGGCCCTGCTCAAATGCTCCCCCTTTGAAATGAGACCTGCCTTCTCGTCAGACCCTCCCTGCATCAGCGGGCTCTGTGTGGGTCACCACCTGAGCAGACAGCCAGCCCTCAGCTCTGTGCAAAGCCCAGGAAACACCTGTCCAGCCCAAGAAGCCGTCCCAGGTGCAAACCCGCTTTATTCTCAAACCTGCTGATTCTGTCTGTTCGAATCCCCAACACTCTTCAACCTGTTCCTGCCAAAATGTTAGCCCAGCTCAAGGGGCTCTGGGACGCGTCAAGTTATTAAAATCGAAGTCTCTTGGGTGAGTAGCTAGTCAAACTGAAGTAGTGCTGTCACCATTCCCAGTTCTCACTTCTCTTTAATTCTGAATTGTACTCTTCCCCTGCCTGCTTCTGAGTCCAAGCCTCCAAGGCGGCTCTCATGACCCATTTCCTGGTGTTCACACCCTCCCTGTGTAGTCTCTGTTACTCAAGTGACAGGTTGGTCTGTGTGAACAATAGACTATGGCAGATATGAGGGTGTGACACTTCTATGAAGCAGCTGTAAAAGATATTGCAGCTTCACAGGGGTCTCTCTCTCTCTCTCTCACTCTGGGGGAAGCCAGCCACCATCTTAGGAGCAGCTAAGAAACACAGGCCTCCTGCCCACAGCCACATAGTGAGACTGGAAGCAGATCCTTCTGTCCCAGACAAGCCTGCAAATGGCTGCAGCCCCGCTGACAGTGTGCCTGTAACCTCATGAGGGGCCCTGAGCACAGCCCCTCGGCTAAGCCACTCATTCCTGTCCCGTGGACACTGCGAGACCATCAGTGCTTGTTGTTTTAAGCTGCTCTGCTTTGGGGTCATTTGTTATGCAGCCATGGATGGTTAACACAGGGGCTCTGCAGTGGCCTGGGAAGCTCAGCCAAGCAGCCAGACTGGGCAGCGGGGAGGGAGGATTTTGCTCCTGGGCTGAAGTCAGAGCGGGAAGAAAAGAGCCCAGATCTTGGCTTGTTTCTAACGGCAGCGGCCTCTGTAAATAAAGAGCTGAGTGGCCACCCCCGTGGGGTCAAAGAAACGCTTGTCCCATGTTTAGTAAATGGTGTCTGTCACTGTAACCAACAGTCCAGGGCTCTTGGTTTTGGTGCCACCGGGTGTTTCCTTTGGGAAGGTGTCAGGTTTTTGCAAGTTCTGGAAAGTCCAGCTGTTGGGAGCAAGCTTAGTGCACAGCCAGAAGCCATAGCTGGGGACGAAGCTGCCATGGGCTGGGCAGCAGGTGTTGGTTGCACAGGGCCCTGCAGGGACAACCAGGACAGTGAGTCCATGACCTGTGTTCTAAGGGAGACCAATGGGTCAGGGAAGAAATAAGCTGACTGTCCAGGGCGGCGAGTTCCAATCCTCACCCAGCAGGGGTGAGGCCCCCGGAGGACACGCCGCCCAGTCAGCAGTGGCTCACATTATGGGTGGAGGGGCCTGAGGGCCTGTGGCTGAGCAGAGCTGGATTGATAGCCCGAGTACCCGGCCCTGTGGACAATTGTGTTACGGGTGGAGGGGCAATTGGCCAGCCTGTGTCCATGGGACGAGGATACCTTCACCACAGAGGGAAGGCCCCTCCACTGGGGCTCTCCACTTGCTACCACTAGACAGAAGCAAGCCCAGACCCGGGGCCCATTCGTCCCAGCCATGGCAACCAGGGCCCCGCAAAGCAGTGAGCTCTCTCTCAGCTGCAAGGCAGGAAGAAACCCCGTGCGATATTACTAAGCGACACTTACTCAGAGCTTGTATTTGCTTTATGTATAATCCTCACCACAACCTAGACATAAGTATTCTCATGCCCAGTTACACACAAGGAATACGAGGCCGAGGGAGGACTCTCCCAAGGTCCCTCTGCTGTAGGCTGAGCAGACATACCATTTGAAACGGGACAGAAAACAACAGTACTGTCCCGTTTCAAATGGACGTGTGGTCAGCCTCGTCTCACTGGACTAAATGCAGGTGTCAGTAGGCTGACCAGACGTACTATTTGAAATGGGACAGTATCGTTGTTTTCCATCCCATTTAGAACGGTACATCTGGTCGGCCTACTCTGCTGGTAAATGCTAGAGCCAAGATGTGGCTTAGGCAGGCTGGCTGCAAGGCCCATGTCCTTACCCCGACTGAGAAGAAGTCCCAGGCGAGTGCTCCCTTCAGCTATCCCCGCGTCCGGAAGCTCCATCGCACCGGCTCCGCACTCCGCGCCGTCTCCCAGCCAGCTCTTGGTGTTGACTTCATCTCAGGCCTTGCCCGTGGCCACCAGCAGCCCGCAGCTCACATCATCCCCAGCCCTTCAAATGGAAGTCCCAGAAATGAGTTTCACTGGGCCCCCTGGGGTCACATGCTCACCTCCAAGTCACCCTCTGTGTACCAGGGCGTCTGATGCTCTAAAAAGCCGCGGTGGGGTCAAAGGCCCCACCTAGGACTCAGGCCTGAACTCCACACCCCAGAACCTCTTGTCCTGAGAGTCGAAAGAGAAGACATTTGCCCAGGAGACAGGGGAACAGGTGTTGCACCGGCAAACACACCAGATGAGTCTGAGACAGCAGTATTTGCTTCCAGTATTTTCTAACGGGGATTGAGAGGATGTCACAACACCTTTAAAGAATGTCCAGGAAACACACATCCGGACACGTGCACACCCCACGATGCCATATCTAACACAACAATTCTTTTCACTCTTGCTCGTCGCCCCCCGGCCTTGCCCTCACACACATTTTTTGAGGCAGTTACAGCTGACAGGACAATTCTCCTGTCCCCAGTGGTGAGCCTGGACATGGTGTGGCTGACTCCTCTCGTAAAAGCCGTAGAGGACGCTGCTTACTCTGGACCTCTGACCACAATCCTACTTTTTCCAGGGTGTTTTTGGCTGGTTTGTTTTCTGATGTTGGAATGTGTGGCCCTTGCACCTCAGTGAGAATGGGGGCAGGCTGTTTTGGGGTGCTGGGACGGGTAAGCCTGGGAGGTACCAGGTGGTAGCACTGGCTCTGACCTCCCCTCTCCCCATGCTACCCCGCAGGCCTCGCCAGGGTCCTGGACAGGGTGGCCCTTACCCTTGGGCTCACCCATGTGAGTCGTTTGCCAGTGCCTGGGCCCACAAGCAATGGCCAGGATAATTGTTTAAGGGGTCAGAGTAGGAGCAGTAAGCAGGGTGCTCTCTTCTGGGCACACTCTGTCTATGCCAAGCACTGTGTAAAGCCTTTCTGCACACGTTCTTTCACTGAACCCTCAGAACATAAGTACTGTGGTTGCCCCTATTTCACACATGGGGTTACATACCTGGTCAACGTCACACAATTAGGGAAGGTGGAGCCCTGGTTCAAATCCACTAGTCAGACCCCATGTTCACATCCACTTTGAGAAGGTAGGTGAAAGATTAAGGGCACAAAGTTAAATCCAGGCTTTCCTTACTGACTGGCTCTGTGGCTCTGAGCAGGTTACTCAACATCTTTGTGCCTTAGCTTCCTCATCTGTAACATGGAACAATTTTAGTACCTACTTCATAGGGCTATTAGAAGGTACATGAGTTAATGCACTTAAAATCTTTGGACTCTGGCTAGGCACATAGTAAGTCTTCGTAAATGCTATCTATTAGCATTACACTGAGGCAAATTCTTAAAAGAGAGTCAGTCTTCGACAAGGGGGCTGAGTGCCCACTGCACATGGGCACGGTGCTTGGTATGGGCAGGGGTGTAGGAAGGAGAGGTAGACCAGAGAAACGTGGATGGGAGAGCAGACATGCACACTAAAGCAAGGCAAACTATGATGCATTCTAACATACTTTATAGATGTGTAGTTAGAGACCGAGGGGAACCCGTTCAAGTCTGGGTAGAGATCTGGAAGGGCTTCAAGGAAGTGGGGGCTTTTGACTTAGACGTTGATAGAAGCCCAGGACCAAATAGACAAATAGGGAGGAGACATTTTAAACAGAGGCAAGGAGGTAAAGCAGGGAGGGAGTCCTGGCATGTGACCGAAGGATGGGTGCTGGGAGAAAAGGCGACAGGGAGGTACGGAGGGAGGAACAGGAAGTGCCCGGTAGGGGCCCTCCGGAACTTGGAAGTGTTTGCTCACAGAGGTGGTAGCAGAACAAGGGTGTTTATGGTAAAAGCCCAACAGCCTGGGCCATGCTCGCCGCCACCCCATCTTTGTGTGTGCAAGGCCCATGGCGGTCACAGCTGGTCCATCGCCTCCTGGGTGGGCTGGCGCCCGGCTCACACAGACCCCAGGAGGGAAAGCAATCCCAGCGCTCAGCCTCCATACCTCTCCCAGGCCCCTGCCCTGAACAAAGCCAGCATTTACAGCTCCGTGCTCTGGGCCAGTGTTACCCAGGTTGTTTACAATTTGGGACAGAGAATTTTCCTGGAGAGTAGAAGCCCCTTTCTGTCCCATTTGAAAGCCGTTTGGGCTTTTGGAAGGGGTCTGGTTGATGGCATTTTGCCCTTAAAAACACAGTGAAGACCAGAAACTGGAAAGAATTCTGATGAAGTCACTTCTAGAGACTGCTTAGGCCCTGATGGGACTCCCAGGCTTCAGAAATTTGGGGCGTTCTCAGAATACGGCGACTTCAGTCAGGAGGAGCTGACTTCAGGATTGGGAAGCCCTGGTGCTGGAAGCAGGGAGAAGACCTGCAGGGCCTGCCCCACGCATGCTGGGGCCCACCTCCTCCTGTCTGGCCCTGGTGCTCCAACTGCGGAGGGAGGCGGGGCCGGTGGACCAGCTGAGCTAGAAGGCCCTGTGTTGATGTGGCCTCTGCTGAGACCCTGTCAGGCCAACAAGGGGAGGGGGCACGGGGAAGAGTTTCAGGCCGCTTCCAACCCCGCCTCGCTGAGACCCCTCTGATGCCCAGGCTTAAGGCTGTCACTCAGCTCACATCCCTATGGGCTGCCCGAGAATCCACGCAGCGAGATGGGTGGTCTCCACTGCCCTGGTTCTCACCAGGGCACGGCCCCCGTGCTCCCCACCTCGTCCTGCTCTGTGTGCTGGGGAGGCTCCACGAAACCTCCTTCCTGACCAAGACGGGTCCTCCAACCCCTGCCACAGGCCTGCTCTGCGTGGGGCGGCATTTCCACGGTCAGATTCACAGCTTGGGGTCCAGAAGGCTCCCCTTCCAAGTAGGAATCCCAGGCCACAGGGAACAGAGAGCACAGGAGACAGGGCCTGGGAGGATTTGGCAAACTCAGGAAAGAGAATGGGTCTAGAGAAACTTTTTGACCAGAGTTTAAAATCTGGCAGGGTGGTGCGAAGAAGAAGGGAGTGGAATTAAGGAAGGGAACAGGAAGGAAGGAATGGAGAAGTGAGGGGAAAGGAGAAAAAAAGAAAGGTAGAGGGGCTGAAAACCAGGAAGGCGAGAGGTGAGAAGGACGGGAGAGAGAATTAAGCGGGAGGGAGAGGAAGAGACAGAAGGAGAATGAGGAGGGCAGGTCTTCAGGACCCGGGCCTGCTCGCTGACCTGTCTATTCACTGTTCTGAAGTGTCCTAGTGACAGGCCGTAGGGGGCAGCCAGCACCTCCTACTGAGGCTTCTTCTGGGCCAGATGTGATCCTCACCTGCTATTTGAACGTGGGCTCCTTTGAGCATTTGATCTACCCGCCTCTACGTACCAATTTATGACCTGCAATTAGCCTCTCTTTCCATTCTGAGGAAAAGAAGATGTACGTATTCCCAGGAAAGCACATGAACTTTGCAGCAGACCCTTGATTACCTACCTAATGGCCATATAGACACACACGCACACACACTCATGCACACTCACATACGTACACTCTGTAGACCTGCCAAGCCCAAAATGGAAGGCATACTGGAATGGCCACATCTATCCTGCCACTCACGGGCAGTGGCATTGAGCCCTGAATTCACCAGCTCCGGGCTTGCTGGATTGCTGGCTACGTGATGTCATATATTTGTCTCATGTTTTCATTATGAATTGTTGCTTTCAGCTAAAAGCATCCTAATACATGTAACAACTTGTAATGGAAGAATTTATGAGCCACTTCTTCCCTGAAAGCTGAGACATGTGGACTGACCCAGGCACCAAATGGGTACATACTTCCATGGGGAGACAAATAGTTGACTTGAGGCAAGAGATGAGCATTAAACTTGAATGAGCAGAGCTAAGATGCAGGCTTGAAACCTCTACCTTGGGGACGTCAAATACTGTCTCTGAGTGGAAGTATTCTCATCTGTGGTGTGAGAAGAATGACATAGCCCTCGTAGAAAAAATGTGGGACCTAAAGCAGTTATTATTTTTTTTTTAAGATTTCTTTTTTATTGTTTTTGACAGAGAGAGAGAGAGAGATACAGAGACAGAGAGAAGGGGGAGGGCCCAGAGCAGTCTCCATAGTTGCACATCATTGGTTTTTCCACATAGTTTCATTCCACAGGTGGGAGTGGGGCTGCACAGGGCAGGAACTGGGCCAGGGTCTCACCCCAGTGAGAACTGAACTGGGGGCACTCCCCAGTTCAGCATATGGGTCCGCACGGGCCGGGGCCGGGATTCGATCCTTGGTCTCCAGGGCTGCAAAGTGAGCACTTAACCCACTGAGCCATCCCGGCTTCCCTAAAGCAGTTATTATTATTAATGTTGAAATTACTGATCTCCTTTGACAGTTGATAAATCACGTTTGTTGTCTGTTCTATAAGACTCTGTTAAATCAGAATTATTGCCTTCATTTCAGAGTAGAGGACATTGAGGCCCAGGGTGCCTTAACGTTTGCCCCAGGCCGCAGCTGCTGAGTTACCGAGCTGGGATTTGTATAGAGTACAGATCCCGGGCTCTGTCCACTTTGACCTGGGAGGAGCTGAGTGGCATTCACTCACCTTTTATTTTTATTTATTTCTTTAAAGATTTATTTTATTATTTTTGACAGAGTGACAGAGATGAGAGAGATAGAGAGAAGAGGGAGGGCCTAGAGCAGTCTCCATAGTTGCACATCATCAACCCTTGGCATGGTTTCATTCCACACAGGTGGGTAGGGGCTGCTCAGGGCGGGAACAGGCTGGGGACCTCCACATGGGAGGCATGCCTCCGTGAGCCAGGATCCAAGCCGGGGGGCCTCCTACATGGAAGCTTGACCGGGTGAGAACTGAACTGGGGGCTTCCCTCATAGGAAGCACACCCCAGTTCAGCATATGGGTCCACATGGGCTAGGGCCAGGACTCAATCCTCTGACCCTAGGGCTGCAAAAGGAGCACATAACCCGCTGAGCCATCCCAACTGCCCCACTCACCTTTACTGTTCAACTGGTGGTGGTAGCTGAAACTCAGGCTCTTGGAAAGAGGCTAGGTTGGGGAGGGGACAGGTGCTTGAGAGGCTTGTGACCTGGCTCCACGTAAGGCAGGCAGGCAGGCAGGCAAGTGGCTAGCCCTGGTGCTATGTGAGGGTACACAGGCTACCACATTGGGGCTGGGAGCTGGCACCTTCAGAGGTGCCTGGTGCTGGGCCGAGTTCTGGCTAAGTACTCAGGAGACCTGGGTCCAATTCCCAGCTCCGCCTTTTCTAGCTGTGTGATCATGGACGAGCAGGTCCCTTACTCTCTCTGAGTCTCACTTGCCCCACCTAGAAAATGAAAACTGTAATCCTTGTTTGTCCCACGTGGATATTACATAGGTCAACTGGGGTGCTTTATGAACTGGAAAGCATTAGAGAAATAGGAGCGATTGTTTTCAGGGGGAAAGAACATTGAGAAAGAAGCCCTAGGTATGTTGACAGACAAAGCACAAGGCCACTTGTATGGCAGGGCCTGGGTCCTGCTGTGGGGCCACTGGGGACTTGTCCCAGCACCAGGAGGAACAGCAGTTTGCCTGGAAAACATTGACAAAGAGCCAGAGCAGGCTGAAGGGCAGCTCGTTACAAACCAACCCGGTGCGGCTCAGCCCATTAACGAGGTGTGATCCCGAAAGCACAAGACCTGCGTGGGTTCTGCACAGAGCCTCTTGGCTTTGATCCCCCTCCCCCTATAAAATGGTATTTCTGCTCTTGGCCCCTCAAATTCCTAGACAGACAAATCAGTCTGGGCTGCCCGTGGAATTTGAAAAGAATAAGTTTTCAAAAAACCACACTTGGGAACAATGGTTACCAGAAGTGTCTGGGCCTCAGAGGAACGGCACACACCCTAGCCCCGGCCTGCAAGTGTTTCCCAAACATCCTTCCCCGCCTATGTCTTCCCCCAGGCCTCCACCTCGCACGGGGCCTGTGTTTAATGAGGAGCTAGTTCACTCCATGGTTCTGAGCAGGCTGATCAGATGTACCATTTTAAACGGGTCAGAAAGCAGCAGTACTGTCCCATTTCAAACGGTACACGTGGTCAGCGTAGTCTCACTGGGCTGAATTCAAGGTGTCAGTAGGCTGGCCAGACGTACCGTTTGAAAAGGAACAGTATCGTTGTTTTCTATCCAAGTTAAAGTAGTATGTCTGGTCAGCCTAGCACTGGAAGGCATGAAAATGAATCGTGACCAGATGCCCCAGCTGTGTCCTAGAGATGCCCCTGACACCCCTCCCTGGGGAACGAAGAGGCGCGGGGCTGAGGGCAAGTATTCCCCGCGCTGCCTCCCCGGGCGGAGCAGCACAGAGACCGGGTCTGCATTGTAGGAGCAACAACACTCAGCTTGTCTTTTACCCACCTTCTAAAGTATTAAGTGAGGTTTTCATTCTATGTGAAGCAAGATATGTGCTCAGTTTTAAGAAGCCAAATACCACCATAAAATTTATAATGAAAACTGCAGTATCCTGACGTTGAAAATGAGGCGCCATGTCAACACTTTTTGGACTGCATTTACCTACACACTTCTATATGATAAGCCCATAATTCTGATTCATTTTTCAGTTTTAGGTATCAGCCATTAACTGTCAATGGTAGCAGCTTAGTTCTCTTATACCTCTCTCAGGCTCTCTGCTTTGACCTGAGAGGAGACTTCAGGGGCAGAGGAAGGATCCCAGTCAGGAACTGGAGGAGAGATTCTTACTCTATGAAATAGAATGTGCAAGAAATGCACTGTTATTTTTCTTAAAGTCTGTCTTATTTATCACTGTATCCCCAGAAGCTAGACATGTGCATACACACTGTTTTTAGGTGAATGAATGAATGAATGAATGAATGAATGCATCTCCCTAGGCCCATAGTTCAGCCATTGCCTCAGGGAGTGAACCCCTGGTTCTCCCTACCCAAAAACCACCAACTTCTAGTCCCTGTCTCAAGGGCTAGAAATTCCCATCATCTGCTGCCACCTCCACAGCCCCAGAGTCACTGCCTGTCCCCTGTTCTGTCATTGTCTCCTTCATAAGCTTAGGCTTTCTCAGCCTCAAAGAGAAATTGTTTCAAATCCACTTCTAGGGGAAGCCGGGATGGCTCAGCAGGTTAAGCGCTCGCTTTGCAGCCCCGGGGACTGAGGATCTAATCCCGGCCCTGGCCCGTAAGTCATATGCTGAACTGGGGTGTGCTTCCCAAGCGGGAGACCCCCAGTTCAGTTCTCACCCCCCCAATTCAGCCCCTGGCTCAAGGGGGTGTGCCTCCCATGCAGGAGGCCCATGGCCAGCTCCTGCCTGTGCAGCCCCCACCCACCTGTGTGGAATGAAACCATGTCAAAAACTGATGACACACACAACTATGGAGACTGCTCTGGGCCCTTCCCTTTCTCTCTGTCTCTCTGTGTCTGTCTCTGTCAAAAACAATAAAAATAATAATAAATCTCAAATCCACTTCTTTTTCATCACTGCAAACATCCCTGAGAAAAGAAGGCCCAACAGCCCAGCTTTGTTCCCAGAGTGGGAAAAACTTGATGTAAAATGTAAAAACCCAAAAGAGCTCATCCTCTTGACTCTTCCACAGAACAAAAGTAAACACAAACGAACATCTCTGCACTCAGCCCTGTGCCTGACCCGCCAGGCGACTCCAGCCTTCCCGTTGCTATTAGTAGTCACTGCTGAGTGCTGCCCACGGTCCATAATGGGGCTTTCCTTGGGCTGGATGCAGTGGGACCCTCCCTCCCTCCCCAGCCCATGGGCAGCAGAGCCCTGGGAGTGATGCCAGGTCAAGGTCACACTCCTGTCCACCTTGGCTCTGAGCTGTCTGCACGCTCCACTGCCAGGCCCTGGGGAGATTCACTATGAGGTCACCTCTGGCAAAGGCACTCCCCTCCACATCCTCCTCTTCTTAAGTCAAACAACCCGTGATTCAGCCTCCTGGGAAGAGGAGCAGTAAAAACAACCTGAAGGGCACAAGGAAAAGAGGTTTGGGGACAGGGCCCACAGCAGTGGGGACATTGCGTTTAGAGACAGACTAAATATCCCTGCTCTCTGCAGCCTGCTAGTTCTGTGTGAGCGGGGATAGGTTATAAACCTCGCGGCGTCTGTTTTCTCATCTGTAAATTGAGCATCGTGGTCCCTGACTCTTGGGTAGTTGTGAGGTTTAAAGCAGACGGTGCCCACCCATAAACGGTGTTTTTACTGGTCTGCAGCGAGATGAAAATAGAAGTGAAGGGTAAGTGTTCAGAAGCGTTTATAGCACTCTGCAATTGCCTGACTTCCAAGCACAAGACCAGGGCGCTTGTCTCACTGAACAGAATGTAGACCAAAATACTGACCTTTCTTGAACTGGGAATACATTTAAAAAAATCAAAAACAAAATGCCAAAACACCTGATCCTTAACCACCGGTGGTTTGAGAAGCACTGTGGTAGAGTCCAGCTACCCAGCGCACAAATCAGGGTCAGTGCAGAGCCGCACTGGCGGCCAAGGGCGGGGAGGGGTGCACTTTCCCTGTCCCCAGCTGCCCAGCTTGGTCCATCGCAACCTCCCCCTTCCTTTCCTGAGGTCTCCTGCATGCCTGGCACCCAGCTCGGGCCTGGACTGTTGCCTTTGACTCGTGCTGCAGCTCAGCCCTCACATCCAGCCAGCGAACAAGTCCTGTCTCACCCACAGCTTGGGTGTCCCTCATTTCTGGCCCCTTCCCTCTGGCCCTTCTGCCACCATCTGGGCACAGACCTGGGCCACCAGGAGGGTGCTGTAGCCCTCCCCACTCCACTCCATCCTCCACACTGCCTACAGAAGGACTTGTTTTAAATGTACTCATAAACTTTTTATTTGAGAATAGTTTCAGATTTACAGAAAAGATGCAAAAGCAGTATAAAGAGTTCCCATATACCCTTCACCCAGTTTCCCCTATTGGATGCATTTGTCACAACGAGTGAACCAATGTTAGTACCTTACTCTTCATTGCATACCTACGTGGATGTCTTTAGTTTATCTATTCCAAATGCCCACCCAGGATGTCTCATCACACGTAGGTAGCACGTCTGTGACAGTTTCTGAGCTGAGAGTATTTTAAAATAGACTTCATGGGATCTCACTCTGCAAAAACCTTCAGTGGCTCCCCGTTGCCAAATTCCATGGCCTCCTATGACCTGGCCCACACTATGCTCTCCCTTCTCCCGTCTGTTGCATTCTACAACCATCCCAATTACAACCAACAGACAGTGCTGGGTGTGCCCTGGCAACCCTCTCTGAAGGCTTGAGGACCAGGAGAGTGGACCAGGAAGGCTCCATCTGAGGGCAGCACTCCGACAGCTTAGCTCATAGAGTGACGTGGCGTGTCTCCAAAGCTGTTATCACCCTCTTTCCTTCCTAGTCTAGGAAAAACTCCTTGTTTTTCAAGAATCAACTGGAATAAAACTCCTCAGCCTTTCTGACCACCCATGCGTGGGTCACTCTTTATGCCTCTACTTAGCATTGATTCTGTTCGACTTCCATATCTTTCTCCCTACTCCATAGAACCCCTATACCCACAAGCCAGGTGACTTGGAGGTCACCTAGCGGTTAAACAAGCAGGACTGACCCAGTTAAGTTATGTTAGACAAGTGTCTTAGCTCATCTGTCAATGAGGCCAAAAATTTATATTCACAGGACTGGAGTAAGGGCTGAAGTAAACGATCATATGCAGAGCATGTCATATAGTAAATGCTCAATAAACAGTAGTTATATTAATGTCACTATTATTAACTTTGTATCTATCCCAGCCCCACCCAGACACACACACAAAGAACAATGCTGAACCCAGTGGAATAAATCACAGATGGTGGAATTTCAGGCACCAGCAAAAGAGGTTTTGGGGAAGAGATATTTGCTGTCTATGCTTTGGAGTCACATCGTCTTACCAAGAACCCTGGCCACAGGGCACTTGAGTCCTGGCCTGTAGAATCCTCACCCACTCCGCAACAATGCTGCTGGATCCACTTCCCATACTAAGCGTGTGAGCAATTGTCGCTGGGGTGAATCACCCAGCCAACCCAGAAGTCAGCTTTGGGGACTGACACACAGGCCCCATTTGGGCAGATATGGCAAAGCAGGGTTTCCAACCTCTGAGGCACGCTGCTGTCACATTAGTCATCAGACATCAGTAGTGCAGGGGTCCTTATGCAGCATCGCAGAGGACTGATGGAGAAATCGAGGTCCAGAGAATAGAGGGGGGGCTTGCCCACCTCAGTTATCATTCATTCATTCACTTGTTAATGCATTCACTCAGTAAACATTTGGGCAACATCTTCTCTAAACCAGGTCCCATGCTGTTAGAGACCAAATGATGAATGTGATTCCACAGTTTTTAAAAAAAGCAGCTCCAGGGACATCCCAGAATTTCTTCCAGGCAGCTGCATGGCCCACGCTGGAGGGAGGGTGACTGCCTGTGCTGTGGAAGGTTCCAGAACAGCTCGAGCCAAACTGTGTGGAGCCTGACCCCTCACCAGGTGCCCTTCCTTCCAGTTCAAGCCGTGTCTCTGAGCCTCAGTGTCCTCCTTTGCCTCACACAGTGAGGTGAAATAGAACAATTGCGTTATTTTGTGTTGTTTCATTTGTTCTGACATAAGCGAACAGGTGGGTATTAGGGAAGGAGAAGAGCAGGAAGTAGACTCCAAGCAGGGGCTGTCTGAAAATTTACTGGGGTCGTTAACCACTGAGATTCTAGGACCGTTTGTTGGCCACAGCGTTGCCTAGTCGATCCCGCCTTGTACAGGACCCCTTTGGCGTTCTGATGAAAGCTAGGACCACAGGAGCGAGGCACATTTACAAGTATGGAAAAAGTAAGACCCTTTTCACTTCAATCAGATTTTCTCTGCGTTTCCAAGGCCCTTGATGCCACCTGGCCTGCTCTTCTCAGCCTTGAACTCTGAGGCACCTGGGTGCAAGTGATTTGGGTCAGGGGCCACAAAGGTTCATGAGGCTGGGGGGCTGAGGGCAATGGACCCTCTCACCATGAAGCCGTGCCTAGGGCTGTACAAACGAGCCAGGAGCTGGGGAGAGAGCTTGAACCAAGTTTTTTGTGGGGGGCAGGGGGGTGCTCTCTTGAGTCTGAGCTTGTTTTTTGGAGGCTTTCATAAGCCTGAACTCGTTTTCTGGATGCCTTCTGCTGTCAGCTACTTCCTAGTCCCTCCCAGGGTGACAGCATCTTGCCATCCAAGGGCTGAGGAAGAGGGTTGCTGGTTGCTATTGTAAGCAAACACTGCATAAACAATTCGCTCACATTGTCCCAGAGCATGTGACCCATGTGCTCCTGGCAGGAGCAGAGGGAGGGGCATGTTGAGGTCAAGGAAGCCTCACTAAGGGGGCATCTCCATAAGTGGGAACAGAGAGTCATTGCCAAGGCCACACACCCTGGACAGAGGGTCACACTACTGGATGGAGCTTGAGCAGGAGGGGCTTCAGCACTCTGAAGAGTCCACAGTCTTGGTTTGAGTCACACTTGGAGCCTCTCCTGGGTCACGCATTCCCCTTTGACGGAAAGGCCAAGTTGCTCCAGGGCCAGCTGGTGAGTTCAGATGGCCGTCCAGGGATGTCTCAGTTCACTCAAGGGCGTGCACTGAGTGCGAACAGTGGGGAGTAAAAGGACGACCTTGGCCTGGAGGTCAGGACTCTTGGTTCTGGCCTCAGCTTCAGTCCCCTGAGTGACAGGACTACGTCGCCCCATGCTGGGTGCCTGGCTGTCCAGGCACTGAAGGTGCTCTCCCCAGCCTCACTCAGAGGCCTCTGCCGGCTCAGGGTCAGGGCCGGCTTCTCAGGAGGTGGCAAGTGGCCAACCTGTGGAGCTTGACCCTCTCTTCCTGTCAGGTGCTCACAGCTGTCCCTGAGCAGGAGGGGCCACGGGAAGACTCCATCCTCCTGATATCTCTACACTGCTTATTATTGTTCAATGAGAGATGAGAAGACCACTTGCCCACAAAAGCAGCAAGACCCAGGGTTCCAGCATTAGTTTGAAGCTGTTAGTTCTGTACACCTTAGTATCAACTCATTAATAGGCCTCAAGAACCAGCTGGTAGGGAACAGATTTGGATAAAAGGGAGGGGGGAAACTTGGGTGCCTACAGGATGGGAACAAACTTGTGTGGGAGCATGGTAATAACATGGGTAATAGCAAACACTAGGCATCGTGGGTTATATGCCAGGCGCTATTCTAAGCAACAGATATAGATGTATAGATGTACTCCTTTAGTGCTGACAGTTGCCCCAGGTGCACGCGCTATTATCATCACCATTTTACAAATGAGGGAACTGAGGTACAGAAAGGTCGCATGCATGGGCTGTTGCCCCTCCAGCTGTCTCTCCGCTGCTCTGGGCCCTGAGAGGCTGATCTCCACCCAGTATCACTCTCCCTGGTCTTCTGGTTGCTGGTTGGATTCAACCAACGAGGTCAGGAGGAGAGGGGGGTCAGAGCCTGCCCCTGGCCTCCTCCCTGCTGGACATGGTTTCCTCTTCCGGCCACAGCTCCCATCCTCAGCCCCTCTCCTAGGGCTATAGCTCCCTCCAGTTCCCATCACAAGCTCCCTGCCCTAGAAGTGACACACCCTCCTGGAGGAGTCCCTGGGGCTGCAGCAGGCTTTGTGGGTCCCTTACCCCTGTGCACACGCCCGTAAGTGGGCCCTTCTGCAAACTCTGCTCAGTTAAATCCTGTGAGGAGCTGTTTCCCACAGGACCCTCCTCAATGTAACTCATCTAGTAACAGGCAGAGCCAGGATTCCAACCCCGGCAGTCCGGCTGCAGGCTGCCTGGAGCCTGTCACCCATAAAGACCAGCAAACCACCGACCTGCAGCACAACGGGGTGTGTAGGACGGAATCCCGTAGGCCTCGCCCTGAAGCCAGAGGCTTCTGAACGTGGTATGTCAGGTATGCTTGGCTTGGCAGGATGCTCTCACCAGATGGGTTCGCACCATGAGACTGTCTGAGGGTCCAGAACATTACTGCCACGTATCTTGCGCTACAGTGCTGAGTGCTCTGAGGGGAACTACAGCCACAGTGACCCGCCCCACTAACATGCTCTCCCTTCACCCTGGAGCACGCATGCTTCACCCTTGGAAGTTATGAAGCCTGTGCTTTATAGGAAAGGGCGTGGGCGGAGGTAGCAAGGTGGTGCAGACCTGGAGGAGGGGAAACGTGACTACTAAGCATGTCGAGTCATGGGTGGGGGAGGGGCTCTGCAGACGCTACCCGGGCCATACCCCTACATCGGGGCAGTCGTCCAAGCTAGAACCCACCTCCAGAAGCCTCCCTGGCCAGCCCAGCCCAGCCCTTTGATAGTTCTCGTCCTCTAAGTTCATAGGATAGATGGATTTCTCTCCCTCCAAAGTTCCACCCAGTCTTTGGAATGAGAGCCCCTGTCAGGATTCAGCATCCTTTCTATAGTTTGCTGACAAAACCATACGCTCCTGAAACCTCACAAAACGGTCAAAGCACCAGGAGTGCGGCTATAGCCACCTCTGCTGCCCCACTTACGCTAAGCACAGTGAACTACACAGAAGCTGGATGGGCCTTGAGACCATTCAGTCCAGCCCCTCACGTGTAGGAGGGAAACTGAGGCCTGGGAAGGGGCAGACCTTGCACCAACTCTCCTGGCTCCCAGTCCACTGGTCTTTCTCTGGCACGGAGCTGCCAGAGGAGGCGTTGGCCTCCGGGCAGGCAGACTGACGGTTTCCACTGGGAAGAGCCAAACGTGAGGTTGGCAGGCGGGATCCCAGCTCCGCGTCCTCGCCACCACTGACATTCCAAGGCCCCTCGGCGGAAGCTTTCTGTGGAGCCTCCATGCTGGCGATTGGGAGAAGTCAGCGTGACTCATGAGCTGTTGTTTTTCCTCTTTCTTAAAAATCTCAACTCTTGGCTATTTTTACTTCAGAGCCAGATTTGATCTCATCAGCTTCTTTCTCCTTTCCTGGGATTCTTTGCCCTGTCGCTGTGGGAGCCCTGTCCTCCTAAGCTGTCCTGTAGGTGCATGACAGTTAGGGAGATGGCAGAGGGGCTCCCAGGCCACCACAGCCGCCACAGCCGGGCCGGGCCGTGCTGCCACGCCCCTCACTCCCAGGCCAGCCCAGGACGCCTGCCTCGCCTGCCCTGGGTTCCTGTCCTCAACTGACCCCTCGGCTCCCCAACACTTGAGGCTTCCGGGGCCCCAGACCTGCAGACCCTCACTGGGGTCCTGCCTTGGCACCCCTCTCCCAGAAACCCCCTCCATAAGCCCTGTCCGTGTCCCTTCCACAGGGCCTCTCTGGCCACCCCTGGCTTCCCTGACTCTAGGTTCATCGCCTGCATCCACCCTCCACAGAGCGACCAAAGCCATCTTTTATTTTCTAATTTGTGTCTGATCGAGGTACCCCATCCACATTATTTTTTTAAATAGTGCTAAAACTCCATGAAAAACTGTCGTCTCTGCCTCCTACCTTTGCTTCCTCTCCCTAGCGGCACCAACTTTAGCTCTTTTTTTCTGGTTCTGACTTTCAGATTAAAAAAAATAAGTATATAGGTGCATATACGACTGCTTGAATTGTTTGGCCGTAGCAGAACCTCTTGGCTTCCTGGCAGCATGGTAGTGTGAGATTTAACCCTTTTACTTATGACTCCCCTGCTTCCTTTATTCTCCCATTTCTAAAATCACTGTCTTTTAGTTAAATCAGTGAGCAGTGTTCACATTACTATACCTCTGTAGAAACCATTCCTGGTGAGTCAAGCAGTGCCTGCGTTTACTTCCTCAGCATGTACTCTGCTTCCTCCTAGATTTCGTCCCTCAGACCTGGGTCCCTGGGTTCCTGCCCTGAGCCCCAGGCCAGCCCTCTTCTTGCTGCATTTCTGTGGAAGGACTGAAGAGTTCACGGGACCACAGGGATGGCCCTTCCTGGGGTCCACACCCCTCCCCTCTAGACCATGTTTGGGCTCCTGGAAACCCAGAATTCCTTAGTCAAATGGCCCCAAGGAGTCTATTCTAGAACCATCTCTCCCAAGCAGGGTCCCCACTGCTGGGTGCCCATCACTAGGCCGAGGGGCGGTCAAGAGGTGGATGCTTTCCGGAGGGTCTAGATGGAACTTGGACCTGAAGGCTGGCGTGTCCACACCCATGTGCACAAGGCACCTCGTGTGCAAGGATGTGGCATGCGCCTTGGTGCCCCAGTCCTCCTGCCAGGGGCAGGATGGGACTTCACAGTGGCTTTCTCTCTACCCACCACCCCTTTCATTTACTTGTTTTTTTGTGTCCCATAGCCGTTTCCCCACAGTGTTTCAAAAATACCTGTCAAATACTCACCTGTGATGGTAGCAGGTGCTCCAGTTTCTCAAATCACCTAATCCGTCCATTCCGTCTCCCTCTCTGTGGGAAGAAACGCACCCCCGCGGGGTGCACGCAGAGAGCTGGGTGCTGGGGGAGCAGGCAGTGAGCCAGGCGCGGTTCCTGGCCTCCGGAGCTTGTGACCCACCGAGAAGGGCGCGTGGGCTCTGAGGCAGCTCTCTGAACACTGCGTAGGCCCAGGCCCAGCTCCCCAGAGACACAGAGACAGGCGGATGGGCCCCGGAGTGACATGTTCCCATCTTATGGATCCATAGCTTCTTCATACGAAACTCATTCAAACAAATAGGATGGAAAACTCCTTAAACCAATAAGAGAGATGGAAACAAGTTGTTTCTGGAACCCTGGGGGTGGCTCAGAACCCAGTTTGAGAACCACTTCTCCACTTTATTGTACCAAAGGTGTTTTGGGGCCATGTTGCCTTTTTTGGCAATTATGAGTGCCAAATAGGGACATCCCTTGTTGCTACTTGCTCCATACTTAAGTTGGAATTATGCCAACGGCTTCATCTAACCTAGGGAGCTGAGGTTTCTTACCTCTCTACTTCCACTCAAAGCAGTAAAAGGCTAATAGTAGCTGTGAGGGGGAACTCCATGCCGGGGGGTGTTTGCTTCAGGGGAGCCCGAATGCCCCTCTGATCATATCCTGGGGACACCTGCCCCATAAAGCACCCGGAGCCCCTGCCCGTCTGGCACCCCTCACTCCATCCGTTCTTCCATTCACTCACTCACCCACCACACATTTGGGGAGCAGTGTGTGCAGGCTCTTTGCCAGGTGTTTGGAGCTACAGCAGTGAGCCTGGCCCTATCTGGGGGGTCCGTAAAGGAGAAAAGGCATGGGCCACAAGAGGGGTAGCCGTCAAGGGTTATGGGGACGCTAAGGCGGGGCACATTTCCCCAGCTGAAGCGATCAGGAAAAGCTCTCCCTATAGGAGGTGGTGCCAAGCTCAACCTTGAAGGTTGCTGAGACCCACACATGGGGAATCAGAGGGAGCCCATTCCAGGCCGAGGCTCGGTGGGAAGGCACGAGGAGTGATTCCTTTTGGCTAGAGCGTAGATAGGGTGGGGCACGGATGGTGGTGCAATACACACACACCCCAAACCGCCTTGAACCCAGACCCACTTGGACAACAGGAGCTCACATGTGCACCCCTTTTCCAGCATTTTCCATGGGCACATCCTGTCCTACCAACTCTAGCGTGAGCGCCTCAGGGCCAAGGCTGCTTTTCCTTTCATGGCACAAGTGAGCTGCACGAAGGGGTGTGAGATACATGCTTGCCTTTTCATTCATTCATTCATTCATTCATTCATTCATTCATTCATTCATTCAGTGGAGGTTTATTGTACCTACAGTCCCTGTTGTAGGCACCGGGATACAGAAGTAAACAACACAGATGCTGCTCCACCCTCACGACATTGACACTTCGGTGAAAAGCAGACACAGGCTCTTAAATGGCTGACCAGAAAAATCATCCCCCAACTTGCCCTGAAGATTGAGAAAGACAAACAGGGGCTCTGTCTGGATACCCTGGGGGCCTGGGGTCTAATCCCAGCTCCCTGCTGAGCTGTGCAATTTAGGGAAAGCTCCAGTTACCTCTCTGAGCTTGTAACCCTCTTCAAAGAAATGGTGTTCATAGCCCTGCCTCACAGGGCCGTTGTGGGGCTAAAATGAACAATCTGGAGAAGCGCCCAACGCAGTGTCTGGGCTTGTTTCACAGGTGTTAGTTCCTTTCCCTTCCTCACTTTGAAGCCTCAATTTTCTCATCTTTATAACGACCAATTCAGGCCAGATTTACTTGCAAAGGTTCCTCTTATAGCTATATCATTTTGTGATTCCAAAAATCCCAAACAGCAGGGGTGGTGGGCAGGCTTGGTTATTATTCTGTGCAGTCAATTGGCCCCTGTATGAAGTCACCTCGCCTCCCTGCTATTCGTCAGGCTTTCCCTTTATGTGCCCAGAGGTTTGGGACCTGCCAATTCCCGGAAGCCACACTGGCTGCTTCTCTGAGTGTAAATGGCTTTACCATCCGTGCGCAGCTTAGCCATCCCCCTGCAGTCCCGCGGAGAGAAAAACAGCTTGGACATAGAGGGTTGCTTATGCAACCCTGTCTGGAGAGACAGACAGCAAATGAGCACAGCTAAAAATATTTCATTTTCGTGTGTATGGTGGGGGGCTGAGAGGGAGGCACTGTGGGAAGGTGGCTCACATTCCCAAATGCTCTGGATTTTTCTCTGCACTTTGCTGGGACTACAAGAAATAAGACCATGGGGAAGCCAGGATGGTTTAGTGGGTTGAGCGCTGGCTTTGCAGCCCTGGGGTCCTAGATCAAGTCCTGGCCCAGGCCCATGCGGACCCATATGCTGAACTGGGGTGTGCTTCCCATGCAGGAGGCCCCCAGTTTGGTTCTCACTGGGGCAAGCTTCCCATGTGGGAGGCCCCTGGTTTGGCCCCCAGGTCTTGGGGGCATGCCTTTCATGAGGGAGCCCCCACCCCACCCCACCCCCAGCCCGGTTCCCACCCTGCGTGGCCCCTTCCCACAGTATGGACAAAACCATGTCAAAAACTAATGTCCTACAACTATGGAGACTGCTCTGGGCCCTCGCCCTTCTCTCTCTCTCTCTCTCTCTCTCTCTCTCTCTCTCTTTCTCTCTCTCTCTCTGTCAAAAACAATAAAATAAATAGAAAATAAAAAAAGAAATAAGACCACAAGAGTGTCAGCTGACTCCTTCCTATGGCGCTCTCAGGCCAGGATTCTGAAACGTCCTCCTCCTTCTCCTGCCTGGGTCACGCATCCAGCCTCGAGCTGCTATCCCAGGTCTCTGGACTGGACATGTCGACACCCCACCCAGCTTCCCTCAGCTCCCATCCGCTAGCTTTCTGGAGCTGTGGTGCTAGTGACTAGCACTCCTGACCTTGAGCACATTGCGCTTGGACATAGAGCAGCCTCAGCCCAGGGAGGGCTAGACATGGCAGGACTGGATCTTCACATCCCACACCATAGCCCCTGATGGACTTGCGTGGGACTCCCGAGCTGTAATTCATACTTCAGAGCTCCCCCAAAATCAGGCCACGTGGAGGACTTCGCCTGCCACCGTGCCTGGCTTGCCTTCTGCCCTTGGTATACCCTGCTTCTCCCACTCTCTTCCCAGTTTTCGGTGAAAACAGCCTTCACCAGTCCTTTGCACCTGATGCTTGGATGCTGGGTCTGCTTCTGGGAGAAGAGCCCTACCTCCAAAGCTCTTTGCCTAGGAGCCCGCCCTGACTCCAGAGCAGCTGCCTTTTCTTCACTTTCCTAGTGAACCTTTCTCTGGTTGTCAGCAGCAAGCACTTAAGTACTCCCTTTCCACACACTGTTATCCTTTCCTCCAGTCGTTGCTGCACCGATTCTCAGCGTGAAGCACTAGAATGAACTGGGTGTTTGGATGAAGGAGACTAGAATGAACTGCATTTTGATCAGCCTGCCCTATTCGTTAGGTTATTCTTATGCACACTGTGTTTTAAGAACCTCTTCCTAGAGGATTCTTGGAGTGTTCCTTATCTCTGTTGCCAGACCACAAGTTCCTTGTAAGATAATAACTATTTTCTTACATTTTGTGCAAAATGCTTTGATATGCATCAAGCCATTTGAACCTCCCAACCACACTATGTGCTAAAAAAAAAAAAAGTGGTTTTTATCCTCAAAAAAGTTAAGTGAGAGGGTAGAAAAGATGGGTGGTCTAGATGACCTTTATAGCCCTTCCACCTAGGACCTTTCAGTCTATTCTGTTTTAAAATTCTCTGGGACTCTATCCAAGTTAATCTACTGGTTACAGGAAAAAGAAACAAAGATTTATGTGCATCTACACCTACTTGTAAAATAAATAAATCAATAATATATTTATCTCTAAATAGGTAATAAAATAGGCTCAAATGATTGAAAGGGAATAATAATTAGGTACTTTAAGTGTCAATGACAGAAATCTTGTTCAAATTAGAGTAAGTAGAAAAAGATATTTATTTCAGTAGCCGACTTCAGGCCTGGCTGGGTCTAGAAATCCTAACAATATCAAGTTACTGCATCTTCCACGTAGCTAGGGAAGAAGCTTCTTTTCTTAGCATCATGGTCCCAGAGGAAAAAGAGTCCCCTTTCTGACAGCTCTTGGGGAAAAAAAAGGAGGAGGAGGAGGAGAAAACGAAGGCTTAGGGAAGACTCTAATTGTTCCTGCCTTGATCATAGCCCAATACCAGAACCATTCACTTTGGCTCAATTGATGAGTTCTTGAATAGCCAGACCTCAGCGCTGTGCCCACACCTGGCTATCCAGGACGAATCAGCCGCAGCTGAACTACGGGGAGGAAAGGAAAGGATCAGGACAGACCAACGGACTGAGCCACAAATGACTTGCCAAAGGTCAAGGACTTAGTCAGTGGTAAAGGTGAGATCTGAACCCAGGCCTTCGTCTTGATGCTGAGGGTTGGCTCCTCAATACCACAGCTGTGATCCACAGGACTTAGCCAGTCCCAGAAGTACCCTCACGGTCAACATCAGCATCCACGGCAGCTGTTAAATCCACAGGGCACCTTTAACTTTTCAATGACTTTGACCAACACTCCCTTTTTCCCCATCTCCAGGAAACTGTGAGATATGTAGACTAAGTGTCGATTCATAAATGCAGTAGTGAGAAACAATATAGAGCGATCCCATGTATCCTTTACCCAGTTTCCTCCAGTGGTAACATTTTGTAAAGCTATAGTACATTATCATTACGAAGATAGTGACATTGATACAGTCAGGAAGACGGGGAGCATTTCCAACCACCAGGATCTCACATGATGCCCTCTCACGGCCACATACACTTCTTTCCTGTCCCTCTCCCCTCCTTAGCCCCTGGCATCCACTGGAGAGCCACATGTTCTCTACTTCTGTAATTTTGTCATTTAAAGAATGTTATGTACATGGAATCATACAGTGTGTAACCTTTTGGGATTGATTTTTTCCAATCAGTATAATTATCTGGAGTTTCGACAGTGGTTATGTGGATCAACAGCTCGTCCCTTTTTATTGCTGAGTAGCATTCCATGGTGTGGATGGACCACAGTTCGTTTAACCGTTCACCTGTTAATGGACAGCTGAGTTGGTTCCAGGTTTTGGCTGTCGCAAGCAAAACTGTTGTTAACATTAATGCACATGTTTTTATGTGAATGTAATTCTTCATTTCTCAGGAATAAATGCCCAGGAGTGCAATTGTGGGGTCATATGATAGTTGTAAGTCCAGTTTTTTAAGAAGCTGCCAACTGTTTTCCAGAGTAGCTGTACCATTTTATGTTCTGATCAGTAGTGTATGAGTGATCCAGTCTCCACACTGTCACTATTTTTTATTTTAGCCATCCTGAGAGCAGTGATATCTCATTGTAGTCTTGATTTGCATTACCTTAGTGGCTAAAGAAGACAAACATCTCTATGTGTGCATTTTTGCCATCTGTATTATTCTCACCAGTGAAATGTCTGTGCAGGCCATTTGCCCTTCTTCTAATTGGATTGTTTGGGGTTTTGTTTTTATTTTTGTTTTTGGTGCTGTTTTGTTTTCTGTTTGGGGTTTTAACAGTTGAGTTTTGAGAACTCTTTAGATACTCGAAATACTTTTTTTTTTTTTATCAGTTATATGGTTTGCAAATATTGTCTTTCTGTCTCTACCTTGTTTTTCATCCACAGGGTGAAACAAAGTGTTTTTCAGAATAAAAGTTTTAATTTTGATGAGGCCCAACTTATAAATTTTTCTTTTTATAGATCACACTTTTGGTGTCAAGTCTAAGAACTCTTTCTGTAACCCTAGATCACAAAGATTTTTCTGTATTTTTTTTTCCTAAAAGATTTATAGTTTTGTGCTTTACATTTAAGTGTGTAAAAATTTTTGTACAAGGTGCGAGGTTTGGATCAGGATTCATTTTTTCTGCCTATGGTTGTTCAATTACTCCAAAACCATATACTGAAAATGTTACCTTTTCTCTATTGAATTGCTTTTGCACCTTTGTCAGATATAAGTTGAGTATATTTGTGTGGGTTTATTTCTGAGTTCTCTATCCTGTTCCATTGATCAAATATGTCTATCCCACAACCAATAACACATAATCATAATTGCTATAGCTGCTTAGTAAACCTTGAAATGGGGTAGACTCGTTTCTCTCATTATTTTTCTTTTTCAAAATCATTTTAGCTCTTTCAGTTTTTTTGTCTTTCTATATAAATTTTAGAATAATCTTGTCTATATCTACAAAGAATCTTCCTGAGATTTTGATAGGAATTGCACTAAACCTATGTATGAATTTGGTCCTATAACCCAGGACATAAGAGAGTGGCAAGACCAATGACCTCACCCACAGTTTCTGCCTGGCTGTAGTCATTTACTCAACAAATATTTAGTGAGCATCTACTACGTACCAGGCTCTGTACCAGGTCCTAGGATACGACCATGAACCTGCCCTGTGGGATCTTCCTTACAGAGACGCTTCAGTTTAAGCCTGGGTACATCTCCTTCTCAGAGTTAAGTGTCCCAAACCTTAGGCTCCTCGAGCCTCTGCTTTTAGTCCATCAAACCATCATGTGTCTGTTTCATACCAGGTCTAACAATTAAGTTTGCAAACTTTTCCTTGAAAAAAGTTCTACATACCTCATTGCTGAATATCACTATGGTCACCTTCAAAGTACTCGCCTTGGAAAGCTATGCACCAATGCCAGCTCCTAGTCCATCCTTCAAAGCAGTTTTGGAATTCTTTTTCTGGAATGACCACCAGAGCTGTCATCGTATTACCTTTAATGTCCTGAATGTCATCAAAATGTCTCCCTTTCAATATTTCCTTTATCTTCAGGTAAAGAAAAAAGTCAGTGGGGGCCAGATTAGGTGAGTTGGGAGGGTGTTCCAATACAGTTATTTGTTTACTGGCTAAAAACTCCCTCAGACAGTGCCATGTGAGCTGGTGCATTGTCATGATGCAAGAGCCATGAGTTGTTGGTGAAAAATTCAGGTCATTTTTATCTAACTTTTTCAAGCAGTCTTTTCAGCATTTCCAAATAGTCAATTTGATTGACTGTTTGTCCATTTGGTACCAATTCATAATGAACAATCTCTCTGATATAAAAAATGGTTAGCAACATCATTTTTGCTCTTAATTTGGACTGATGGAACATTTCTGGTCATGTAGAATTGGCTGACTTCCATTGTGTACTGTGACACTTTGTTTCAGGGTTGTACTGGTATACCCATATTTTATCAGCAGTGATAACATGGCCCATAACATCGTTCTGCCTCTGCAAAAGGTTGTGGCAAACTTCAACTCTCCTTTGCTTTTGCTCATCAGTAAGCTGCTTCGGGACCATTTTTGCACACACCTTTCTCAGGTCAAGATTTTCAGTTAAGATTTTCCTGCTTCTCTATCAATATTGACTTGGTCTGCATGCTTCTCATAGTCAGCTGGCAATTTGGACCCAAAATTTGATGAACTTTTGCAATGTTTTTGTCAGTTCTGCTCTTCACTGGCCTCCCTGAACTCTCTTCATCAGTGACACTTTCTCTTCCCTCAGAAAAACGTTTAATCCACTTGTACACTGCCATTTTCTTCATGACATTATCCCCATCAACTTGGACTCACGTGTTCCTGATTTCACTTCCACCTTTGCCAAGTTGAACAAGAAATGTAATGTTTGTTCATTGCTCTAATTCAAACTCCAACATTCTAGCAATGACATGCAAAAACATGCAGCAACAATAATGAACACCACTCAGCAAGACACACGTGTGGACACAAACACAGCTGTGAGACACTGATGTACCAAGGTTATGAAACCTCACCGAATTGTTTATACAGCTGCTGCCCATGTAAGCGCACGGTGGCACGTTCATGAACTTACTTGTCAGGCCTTGTACACTTTGGTTCATCTATGTCTGTGTCCCCAGTGCCCAGAACACTGCTCGGCACACAGTTAAAACCAGTGTGAAATGGAGCTGGGTAGCCAAAAAAAACCCGGGGCAGGTTGCCTGGGAGGCCATGTTCTGAAGGAGCCTGGTGAGGGATTCCGAACTCAGACTTTAGCACTGACTTTAGACAAATACCCAGACTGGTATGGCTTAAGTTTCTGAGGCTCCACGGGAAGCCGGCCACACCAAAGTGGGTCTTTCTTCCAGAAAATGGGAAATCACAGTGGAGAAGCAGGAAGACCTGCCCTGAGGAGAGGACAAGTGAAGGAGGAGTGTCACTTGGTCTTTGGGGCAGATCTCTGTGACGCTGCTCACGCCTCAGCAGCCCTGGGGCCTCCCTGACCTCTGCACACTCACGACCTCGCTCTCTGTGAGTGGTGACAGCTCAGCCCAGCAGCATCTCCCGGGAGCATACGAGGGAAGGCTGCATCCACAAAGGCCACGGTAGCTCCGTATGGATTCCCCGCACTCCTGGTCATCACAAAGCGTCTCACGCCCCAGGCCTGATCCCATGCCTGAGCATTAGCTCCAGGAGGGCTGGGGCTGACCCTTCTTCCCACTGGGCCTCTAGCACAGAGCCTGGGACAGAGTGGCGCAACATAAATATTTATCAAAGGACGGAGGGGAAGATTATAGTGTGGAAACAGAATGAGCATAAATTTGTATTGTCAAGTGACACATCACTAGGCCAGTTGCTTTGGTTAAAATGACTTCCCAGCTATAAAAAAAATCTGACCTCAAAAATGTGTTTTCCACTCTTCAGGAGGATAAACGCCAATTCGGTGCTATTTGAAGATCTCTCTCCTTTGTTGATGCTTTTAGTACTAACTCGCTGTGAAAAGTTCAATTGCAGGGTAGGGGAAGTGGAGAGCTGGACTGGAACTAAACTGTCATTGGTCCCGGCTCAGATGTCAGAAAGCAGCATGTCCCCTTCCCTCCCTTAACCTCCACACTGCAAATGTCCCACCCAACTCACCAGAAGCCTCTGTAGCCCTGACCTAGTCACCACCCTGTACTTAACCTCAGTGTAACAGAGAAAGGAGGATGGCTGCATGTATGTATGTGCGAGTACGTGTGTGTGTGCATGTGTGTGTGTGTGAGACATTCCTTTCTCCTGTCATGGGGTCAGAACACATGTTTCAGTTGTGCCTCTGGTGAGCCTGGAACTGTTGCACCATGTTCAGTACGGAACCATGTGAAGATGAGTTAAACCTACAGATGATCTGCTCAGGGCCCCAGCCCTGTTTAGGTTGCCTGGACCCACATTGAAACCTATCTCCCTGCATACCCAGCTCTATTGTCCCCTTTCTAAATAAACGGCTCACACGTCCTCACGCTGACATTCACTTTCTTCTCTATCTTCCCACACCACCCTCTCCAGCTCCAGCTAATCCCTGTCTACAGGCTGTCAGTCTCCTGCACAGGTCCTGGCACCCTCTAGTGTGACATAAGATCCTGTCTTGTCTTGGCACAGGCCCTGATCACCTTCAGAATGCCCCACTTCCCTCATCCATGCTCTTACCCTTCATGATGGCCTCAAGGGTCACCTCTGTCTGTTATACCTCAACCCTACATTTTACTGCATTTTATTCCCCAAAAGGAGAGCTAACATCACTCACCTGCCACTTTTGTCTTCTTTTTCCTATGGGCTTATTTCTTTTCCACTAGAAAGTAAGCCCTCTGAGGTCAGGACATCTGTCTGTTTTGTTCACCAAAGTATCCCCAGTGCCAGGTACAAGGTAAGTACTCAATAAATATTATTGCACACAAACAAATGCATAGTATGGTTGAGCAATTGGCCAGGGGACTTGGAACTAGCTCAGTTAATCAGTTTCTTAAAACTCTAGTAGCTCCAGAAATGACACTACCAAAGTCCTAGAAAGGAACCTTCTACTACATGCTAAACAACCTCCTCTCATCAAAGGAAAAAAAAAAATCACTTCTCTCCTCCCCACCATGAACTCCAGTAAGAATCCCATCACTTTGTAGACAAATCCATTCAGGACTTCAGAGCCCTGGATTTCTAACGGGTCCCAGTTTTATTAGATCTATCTCAGGTTTCTTTGGAGCTGTGCTTTGCCATTTTAACTGGACATCATAATTCCTGGGGAGTTTGTTTAAAACACTATTCTCACATCCTATCTCCAGAGGCTTGATTTTAGTAGGTCTGGGATGAAGCCCAGAATCTGCATTATTAATAATCTGCCTACACAACTTAGAGGAGAGTGGCTCTCACATCTCATTTTGAGAGACTGTATCTTACAGTTTATTGTTCCAAATGAAAATTCAGCTGCGTGTGGTCAGATCGGACCCGACCTGCTGGAGGTTTAGAGGAGCTGGTTGATAAGCCCAGTAGAGTGGCACAGACGCTCCATGTGCCACAACTGGAAAAGGACATGCATGAAAGCTGAAAGGACACAGGCATCTAGTCAAGAACAAATGAAAAGGCATGATGTGAAATTATTTTATTGTTCTTGACAGAGAGAGGGAGAGACAGAGACAGAGAGAGAGACAGAGAGAAGAGGGAGGGACCAGAGCAATCTCCACAGTTGTACATCATCAGTTTTTAACAGTTTTATTCCACACAGATGGGTGGGGGGCCACACAGGGCAGGAACCAGGCTGGGAGCCTCCACATGGGAGGAATGCCCCTGTGAGGTGGGAGCTGAACTGAAGGCCTTCCACATGGGAAGCTCGCCCCTGTGAGAGCCTAACTGGGGGTCACACTCCAGTTCAGCACATGGATCCACATGGGCTGGGGCCGGGACTCGATCCCTGGACTCCAGGGCTGCAAAGAGAGCACTTAACCCACTGAGCCATCCCAGCTTCCCCATAATGTGAAATTCTTCACAAGAATAAGGACCAGAATAAACTGAGGGATGTTTCTTTTTTTTTTTTTTCACTTTTAATATTATTATATTTTATTGTTAAATTTAATGGGGTGACATTGGTTGGTAACAATTAGATAGTTTCCCGAAGTACAACTCCACATCACATCACCCATGCATCCCATTATGTGCCCAGCTCCCAGAATCAGGTTTCCCTCCAACCCCATATATCTGGTGCCCACTTCCCCC
>PVKE010012345.1:0-38520 GCA_004027555.1 Craseonycteris thonglongyai | reverse complement strand
TTCAGTGCATAGTTATTTCTATTTTACTTTTTGACAGATAGAGAGAGAGACAGAGACAGAGACAGTTAGAGAACCAAACTGTGGGAACTCCGCAGTTCAGCACGTGGGTCCTGCCTGGGCCGGAGCCGGGATTCGATCCCCGGTCCTCATGGCCTCAAAGCGAGCGCTCAACCCGCTGAGCCGTCCCGGCTTTCCCCTTTAATGGCCTTTTAAGAAACTTGTCATTATTTTATACTACACCAAAAATCAACAAGTGGTAATTTCTTAAAGGTTCCGTCTAATATGGAATCTGGGCTATATCTTTTAAAATCCATTTGTCTGTATTATACTTTAATATATACCCATGGATGATTTTGCAGCATCATGAACTAATCATTTGGAAATTTTTGGTTCAATGAATAATGCATATCTTCCAAATGGTGACATATTTTATTATATAGTATTGTAAAATCATATTCATTAATATCATCACCCATCTCATCACAAAGGACTATCTCGGGAAGAAATCAAATTCATAGTGACAGATACTTATTTTCTATATTATAATTTTTTGCTTGAAAGTCAAATTAACAAAAATTACTGTCAGTTTTTAAAAATCACTAACCAAATCAGAATCATCCTATTCAAAATTGGTTATCTTTCAAATAAAATTGGTGTCCATAAAAAGGTGGCCAGTTTAGCTCACATCTGAAAGAATCATAGAAATGCATTTCTTTGAAACAACTTTATACTTCAGCATGAAGGACTTTATGTGTATTTATTTTTTAATCACATAAGATATTTTTAAAATGTGAACATATCAATTTTAATATCCTGGTTGTAATATTGTAATATAATTTTGTAAGACATTACTATTGAGGTAAACTGGGCAAAGAGTACATGGGATCTCTAGATTTTTAAAAACTGCATGTGAACCTATAATTATCCAAGACTAAAGGTATAATTAAAAATTTTTGTACTCAAGAATCAAGACTTAACAAAATTAATGTTTTATTAATATGAAGAATATTCTTAAGTGGAAGTGGCATTTTAACTGCAAGTGTGTGGTGGTAAAAGTTGGTGACACTGGCCTTGATTCATGCTAAATGCACAGCAGTTTTATCCACCATTGCTTTTGCACCATAGGTGCAAATCTCAGCACAACAGGAAAAAGCAAATTTCTTAGTGTTATAAAATTTGTTTTGACCATGCAGATCACCTGAAAGGGTTGCCAAACATTCTCTGACCACACTTAGGGGACCACTGATCCTTAATAAATTCAAATGGAATTAAGTAGTTATATTAAAACATACTGCCACCCCCCCCTTAAAGTGGAACATTTCAATGGTAACAATAGGCTCATGAATTTGAAGCAATAGTCACTGTCTCCTGCTGTTTACTTCAAAAATTTCTCCATGAAATATAGTTTACTACTTACTATTTACATGAAAGTAGTAGGATGAGCAGTGTTGCTGGGGGTACTGTTTTTTGTTTGTTTTAAACATCTAGAGCCATTACCTCAGAATACGAAACATGGGGCACTGGTGGATGGCTAATCTTGACACAGATTGGAAAAAAATAAAGCACAAGACTGAGAAGAATCACATATATGAATACCATGTAGCACTTGCCTCCTAATCAGCTTCAAGATTTGCACACAAATTTTAATGCTAGGTCCAAGTGGACAGCTCAGGTTACCTATTTGAATTGTGTCTTCTGAGAGATGCTAAGCAGGCTAACTTATGTAGGTTTAAGAAGCAGTAGAAGTAAGGCCTAGGTAGATCCAAAGAGAGGGGTTCCTTTTACCCCTTTCTCAGAACATTTCTAGTTCTTTCTGGTTGCTGCTCCATACAAATGTCTCCCAGGGTTTGTACGGTATCTCTTTGAACCTGCTTGAGTCTTTATAGACCATCAGTACTCTATTTTTGTTGTTGTTGCTGTTGTTTTGTTGTTGTTGAGAGTTTTAAATAATTTAAAGCAAAACCTTTTAGTTTTATGGACTAATTACATTGAAAACTGAAATATTCCTTCTAAAAGTTAAAAAACAATAAAAATAGTGTTTATTTTGGAATCCTTATTTTTGTGACATAATTTTATGAAAAGGAGTAATTAAATTTTAAGACTCAGATTAAAACTCAAAAAGCTTTTTTTTCCCTATTGATAAGGAGTAAGAACACTGAATCTTGCATTTTACATTTTCTCAATAACTTGAAATTCTGGTTCATCACTTTCTAAGTACTCATATACAAATGAGCTATTCTATTTTTTAATATGGTTATAAAAATCTATTCTAAATCTCTGTACAAAGATAAGACGTATGTTACTATATAGTTCCCATAGTTTCCTGCCCATTCTTAGAAATTTATTTACCAATAAAATTCAGAATCATTTAGTCAAGTCTTGTGGGAAAAAAATGGGACTAAGCCCAAGATTATAAGCGAGTTTGTGGACACTGCCCTTTATAAAAAGAGAGTATCCCCAATCATAAAAATAGTATATTTTATAATGGAGGGAAAGATTTAAACCAAAGAATTATATGTGGGATGTTATATGATAATTCAAAGAACAGAAAATAATTTTATATTCTATTTGTTTTTGTGTGTTTTATTCATAAAAGTACATACTATATCTCTAGTCTAAATACACCAGTCAATAAAAATATCTTCAATATGGATTCAACCTGGAAACCAGAGAACCTGGGAAGCAAGCAAAGGCATGGTATTTCCAAAAGTGGACGCTTCGCAAAACCTAGAGCTGGGGTAGTCACAGTCTTTCTCACCAGTCAGCCCTTCATATAATAAAACCTTCTACACAGAATTCATCATTTCCCAAACTTTCCCTGAAACTCACTCTGCTGGGTCATGCTCTGGAGAACCAAAATTAAAATAGCCACAGTTTCTGTCAAGTGCCTTGTTGTCAGGTCAGACAGACATTCATAAATGAACTCTAGTATTATTTCTGTAACATCCAAGTGTTCAGGTGTAGTTGGGAAATAGCATTAGAATTGTCTTCATTCCTTAATTTCAACTTATTTAGAAGTACTCCCTCAGTCAAATTATCTGAGACCTTCTACAACCCACTAGGGAAAGACCGAGCTCCTGAAAATGGACCAAGTTCTCCAGGTGGCCTGGAGATGCTCTTAACATTACAGTCTTGTGAACACTCTCATCACATGTAAGATGTCTCTGCTTTTGTGTTTGGCAATGGCTGACATATTACTAGAGCCACAACCCTGGGTGTGACCTCTGGTATCTCATGAAGCATGATTGTTAGCTAAATGTTTCACTACACCCTTTATATGTATGAAGTTTCTATCCTGAGTGTGTCCTCCAATGTCTGATGATGTTTGGTTTCTGCCTAAAGCGTCACCTACACTTTCTACAAATATAAGCCTTCTGTCCTGAATATAATCTCTAGTTCCTAATAAGGTATAACTGCCAGCTAAAGCCTTGCCCACATTCCCTGCACATACATGAGGCTTTCACACTGAGTGTACTCTGATGTGTAATGAGAGTTAACTTATCACAAAAGCATTCCCACATTCCCTACACTCAACAGGCAGATCACCTGAGTGTACCCTCTTGTTCCTAAACAAGTTTAGCTCTGGCTAAACTTTCTACCACACTCCCTGCACACGAAAGGCATCCCCTCTAAGTGTGTCCTCTGGTGTGAGATGAGGGAGTGACAACATTAAAGCCTTACACTTCCTACATACAAATGGCTTCTCTGAGTATGTCCTTTGGTGTGAGATGAAAGATGACTTACCATTAAAGCCTCAGTCACACTCCCTGCATACAAATGGCTTTTCCCTGAGTCTGTTGTGTGATGTGAGATGAGGGTTTATTTCTGGGAAAAGCCCCACCCATGTTTGTCCTCCATATAAACGGCTTCTCCCCTAAGTGTGTCCTCCACTGTTTGTTGAAGTTTGACTTTGGGCTACAGTACTGCCCACACTCCACACACACATAAGGTTTAAACCTGTATTGTCTTGAGGTTTGATTTTCAGCTAAAGGTATACCCACATTCCATGCATACAAGACTTCTCTCTGGTGTGTGTCCTTAAGTGTCTAATGAGATGTAACTTCTGGCTAAAGTCTTGCCCACACTCCCTGCACACATAAGGCTTCTCTTCTGAATGTTTCCTCTTAAGTCTAAAGAGATGTGAATGCTAGTGAAAGTCATGCCCACATTTCCTGCAAACATAAGGCTTCTCCCCGTGTGTCCACTGGTGTATGATGACATATGACTTTCAGGAAAACCCTTGTTCACATTCCCTGCATGCATATGGCTTCACAGTGTGTCCTCTGGTTTTTGATAAGGACTGAGATACTGCTAAAACTCTGTCCCCACTCAGTATACATGTAAGGTGTCTCCCTATGTATGTCTTCTGGAAGCTGAGTGGGTTTGACTCCTTGATAAAGCCATGCCCAATCTCCCCATATTTGAGTGCTCCAAATTCTAAGCCTCTAAAATTGCAAAACTTTGTTTTCTCAAGTTATGTCCTCTGGTCTAGGCTATACTTTATATCCACCACTGTGTTGTTTTCCTTAGACTATACCAATGGTGGGCTGGAGAATGCCTCTGAAGTTCCTTTCTTGTTTATTCATCCAAATAAGTGTATGGTGTCTTCTCTCTCTTGGATTTCTGCTTTACTGTTTCAGCCGATTTGATCAAACAGTTGCTCCTGCTGCTGTGTCTGACATTCTGGATAGTGTTTCCCTGGATGAAGATACAGTAGACTCTCAGTTAATTGGAAGTCAAGCAACTGGAACTCTCAATCAGCAGAAGAATTGAAAAAATAATACTACATTTATCCAGCATGGGTGCCAGTTAACTGAGAGTCTACTGTAATTTTCTGCACATACACTTGAGAATAGCTGAGGGAGATGACTGAGCCACACATGGTGGCTGAGGACTTGCTAACTAGAAAATGCCAGAGGGCAGGAAAGACAAGGTTGAATTTCTAGCTTTGATACTGCTGAAGAAGAAATGGTTTGTCAGAGTAGTCATACATAGGCTGCATAGGCTATTTTGCTTTGCCTGTTGATCATTCATAATTTATATACATCATAAGCTATTTCCAATCCAAACATCCTTCCCAAGATCCATTTTTTATTTTACTGTATACATCACATTTTTTTTATTGCGTAAGTTAACAAACTTGCCCAACTGTGCCAAATCTGGCCTGCAACCTTGTTTTGTATGGCCCACCAGCTAAAAATGGCTTTTATGTTTTATAGAATTGAAATAAAAAATAGAGGATAGGTAGACAGACAGATGGATAAAACACTGCAACAGACTGCATGTAGCCTGGCAAGCTTAAAATATGTACTGTGTGGTCCTTTATACAGAAAGTTTGTTGACCCCTGTTTTACTGCAATGAAGAAAACTCATACCAAGGACATTTTTTCACATTATACTCAACAGACTAAAAGATTCCAGGAGTTCTAGAAATTAACCAGAAACATACAATAAATTGAGAAGTGTTTATTCATGAAAAACACTGAACTTCAGATAAAAACAGTTGGAGTCTGATGTTATTGCCGGGAGCTGCTCTGAGCCTCCCAGTCCTCCAGCTTGGTCGAGATGGTAGTTATATGAGGGCATGCAACTGCTGGAGGGGGTTCACTTGATTTGAGTAGAAGGTGAGAAACCAATGCCCAGTGGAACTGCTGATAAAAGTAGTGATTGAGGTGCTAAGTGAACAGGAAAGGCTACCAACTGCTACCTGAGGTTGGAATCTTGGTTGGGACAAAACAGACTAGTGGACTCTCCAGAAATATAGCAGCACTCAACTGCTGAGCTATCCTGGCATACCGTCTCTGCCTAGGTCTTATGTTTTCTATGTCCTTTATGCTTGCTATCATTTTGTTGAAGTTTTTACTAAGTTCTTTGAACATACTTATAACCATTGTTTTGAATTCTGTATTTAATCGGTTGTTTGCCTCCATCTTGTTTGGTTCTTTTTTTTTTTGGAGTTTTCTGCTGTTCTTTCATTTGGTATACCTATATTTGTTTCCTCATTTTGGCTGCTTCTCAGTGTTTCTATGTATTAGGTCAATGTGCTATACTCCCAGTCTTGGCTGTATAGACTTACGTACTAGGTGCCTTGTGAGCCCTGGCAGAGTCTCACTGGTCACCTGTGGTGGGTGCTCCTGTAAATTCTTGTTTGGTGCCAGTGCTGTGCCTCTAGCAAACTGTTTTCAAAAAGAAAAAAAGAAAAGAAATGTGGGTGTTCTGTGGAGATAGTGCCTCTGGCATTGGGGGAGTTGTCTAGGGCCAGGTCCTAGTCAGTCAGCAGGATGAAGCCAGTGGAACTCATAAGACCAATCAGATTCAGACTTGACCATGTGGGGCAGAAGTGTAACACAGGAAAGATGGTGTCCACCAGCTGCACAGCAGGACCCACCCAATTCAGGAAAAGTGGAGACTGTCTTCCAGCCTTTGCACCAAAGCTACACACCTCAGTCTGACCTGACCCCCAACCCCTGCACTTGTGTGCCTCTAATGCCTCGACTCAGTCCCTTTGCTGGAGGCTGGTGTGAGTGCCTGAGAGTGACTAAGTCTGTGTGTGGGCACTTTAAGAGGACCTCTGGGTTTCCCGCAGACTTTTCTCCCCCCTAGACTATCAGAATTCAGTTTTTCCCATCCAATGTTGTGGGGCTCCTGTTCCCAGCACCAGTACTCTGGGCTAGGGAGCCTGGTGTGGGGCTGGGGTCGCTCACTCTTCCAGGTGGAATCTCTGCAGTTGAGATATCCCTCATGATTCTCAACCATAACACAGAGGTTTAAAACCAGCCTGTTTCACATCTCTGCCCCTCCTGCCAGTCTTGACATGGCTTCTTCTTTGTACCCTTAATTATAAATCTTCTGTTCAGCTAGACTTCAGATGATTTATTTATTTTTGACAAGAGAGACAGAAACAGAGAGAGACAGAGAGAAGGGGGAAGGCCCAGAGCAGTCTCCATAGTTGTATATCATCAGTTTTCTACGTGGTTTTGTTCTACACAGGTGGGTGGGGGCCATACAGGATAGGAATGGGGCCGGGGGGGCCTCCTGCATGGGAGGCACGCCCCCTCGAGCCAGGGGTCAAACTAGGATGGGCAAGAACTGAACTGGGGGGCCTCCCACATGAGAAGCACACCCCAGTTCAGCATATGGGTCTGCATGGGCTGGGGCCTGGGCCGGGATTTGTATTTGTATTTTTTTTTTATTGTTTTTGGCAGATAGATAGAGATAGAGATAGATAGATAGATAGAGAGAGAGAGAGAGAGAGAGAGAGAGAGAGAGAGAGAGAGAGAGATACAGAGACAGAGAGAGAACTGAACTGGGGGAACTCCCTAGTTCAGCATATGGGTCCGCACAGGCCGGGGCCAGGATTTGATCCTTGGTCCCCGACGCTGCAAAGTGAGTGCTTAATCCACTGAGCTGGGCTGGGATTTGATCCTCAGTCCCCAGGGCTGCAAAGTGAGTGCTTAACCTGCTGAGCTATCTCAGTTTTCCCTAGATGATTTTCCAGGTTGATTGTTCTATAGTTGTAGCTTTAATGTGCTCATGGAATGAAGCAGGCATGTTTATCAGCTTTGCCATCTTAGGTCTCTCTGATTTTATTTATGAATGACCTTTCTAGTATTTTAATATATGAATATTGGGTTACAAAACCTTCAATATAACTTTGACTGCCACTTTCAAGTTTTTCAATTGTGGTCTGATTTTCATTCAGATTTAACTAATGTGAATACTAAGGATTTAGTTCCTTAACCTGTGTTGCTCAAGAGAGGACACTGAATTAGTACTCAGATATTTGATGGCTAGCTGATTGTCATTCTGGTATTAATAAAATAATTCTTTGCTTTGGGGGGAATTATTAGGAAAAATATTATCATCTTTTCCTACTTTTTTTGACAGCTGTGCTTTCAACTACCCATCATTATACCAACAGGGTTAGACAAGTATTAATCTTTGTGCAGCATAAAAGATGTAGTCTGAATGAAAACTACCCACACATACTTTTTCTTTTCCTTTTAAAACTCCACGCTAAATAATGAGTGATGGAAAAAGCTTTCCCATATCCATTACATACATTTTTTTTTTTTTCATTATGATTTCTTTGATTTAGAGAAAGGTAAAGATCATGGTTAAAATCCTTTCCAAAAATAATGAAAATAATTATGAAAATGAGTATATTAATAATAGTGGGCTTTTATTAAGCATTTATGTTATAGGAATAGTTCTAATACTTTAAATTTATTCATTTATTAAAATCTCACACTTAGGATACCAGGATAGCTCAGCAGATGAGCACTGGCCTTGAAACAGTGAGCTCCAAGGATTGAGTTCCAACCCTGGTCTGTGCAAACCTATATGCTGCACTGTGGCACAACTGGTGACTGCCAGGATGGCAGCAAAAGTTCTTACCTCCCATGCGCAAGGCCCCCAGTTTGGTTTCCACCCTGGTGGCCCCACATCCACCTGTGTAGAATGAAACTATGTCACAACTAATGATGTGTAATTATGGAGACTGTTCTGCCTCCCGCCCCCTTCTCTCTCAACTTCTCTCAAAAACAAAATATTAAATATTTTTTAAATTCTCACACTTATATTTACTAATTATATTTATTAATTATAGAGCATAATTATATTAACTAATATATACAGCATAATTATATGTACTAACACATACAAAATAAAATGCCACTATCTATAAGTAAACAGTAAAAATAATTTGGAAGTCTAAACAATACTTTGATAACAAATTACCTTTCTAGTATAAGATTAGAGTTAGGATTGATGAAAAATAAAAAACCGAAAGAGTTTACAAACAGAAAAAGTGGATAATTTCAGCAATTAAATACAAGCTTTAAAAAAACAAAAAAGCATCAAAAGATAAATTTCATGTCATATTAATCAGGAAATATTTTATAACTACAAACATTTAGATACAACTATAAAATGAATAATATAGTAATTATAAAAAGTCATTAAAAATGTTATTAAAATAATATAAATCTATTTATTGAAATAGCAATCATATATTTGGCATGATAAAAGCACGTAAAGGAACAATACGAATACCATGACTACACTTTCTTTAAAGACAGTTCTACCAACTTGAGAGTAGTCATCTATAGTTGGTATGATAACAATTAATATTGGCTTCTTAGTTTCTGGCTCTTTTTGTTTTATAATAAGGAAATATAAATTTGTGAAACAAAAAGTTTAACTGACTTCAAAAACAAAGTTGTAATTCCACAAGGAATTAAAAAAACAAGTCACACAGTTTAAAGTGTGACATTGGTGTAAGCACAAATATATAGATCAGAGAAGAAAACAGAACCTTGAAACACAAGCATATATAAAAAAATATAACATTTTCACCAAGAAGGTAGAACAAAATAATGGGGAAGGAAAGAACTATTGAACTGTCATTACTACAATATTAGGGAATGAGTAAATGTCTACTTAGAATCTGAATTCACATGTAGCGTAAAATACATTTGGATTAAAAATATATGTAAAATAAAATCAGAAACAACAATAATGAAAGAAGGTAATATCAGACATGAATTTTTTTTGTTTAAAATATTAGAAAGGTGACAAAACCTTAACTTTTATTATTCACCAGTATGAACTCCCTGATGACGAATGAGATCTGAGCCACTACTAAATGCCTTCCCACAGTCCTTACAGTTATAGGGCTTCTCACCAGTATGAATTCTCTGATGTCGAGTAAGGTTTGAGCATTTATTAAAGGCCTTTCCACATTCATTACATTCATATGGCTTTTCATCTGTATGAATTCTCTGATGTTGAAAAAGTTGTGAGTTTTGAGTAAAGGCTTTCCCACATTCGAGACATTCAAAGGGTTTCTCACCAGCATGAATTCTCTGATGTTGACGAAGTTGTGAGCTCTGAGTAAAAGCCTTGCCACATTCCTTACAATCATAGGGTTTCTCCCCAGTGTGAATTCTCTGATGATTAGTAAGTGCTGAGCCACTACTGAAGGCCTTCCCACATTCCTTGCATTCATAAGGTTTCTCACCAGTATGAATTCTCTGATGCTGAACAAGTTTTGAGCTCTGAGTAAAAGCTTTACCACATTCCTTACATTCATAGGGTTTCTCACCGGTATGAATTCTTGCATGTTGAAAAAGTTGTGAGCTCTTAGTAAAGGCTTTCCCACATACTTTACATTCATAGGGTTTTTCACCAGTGTGAATTCTCTGATGGTCAATAAGATTTGAGCAATAACTAAAGGCCTTCCCACATTCCTTACATTCATAGGGTTTCTTACCAGTGTGAATTCTCTGATGTTGAGAAAGGTATGAGCTACAACTAAAGGCCTTTCCACATTCATTACATTCAAAGGGTTTTTCACCAGTATGTATTTTCAGATGTCGAGTAACATGTGAGCCACAACTAAAGAATTTTCCACATTCCTTACATTCATAAGATTTTTCACCAATATGAATTCTCTGATGTTGAATAAACTGTGAATTCTGACTAAAGACTTTTCCACATTTCTTACACTCATAGGGTTTCTCTTCGTTATTGATTATTTGATGTAAGGTAAAGAATGTCTGTTGAATAAATGTGGGCATGTATCCATGAGTGAATATTTCTTGGCTGAAATTCCCATTATGATATTCTAGTTGTCTTTCGAAGTGGCTTCCATATTCCAAAACATCTCTAAAACTGGAGTACTCAAGACCACATGTTGTAAGTCCCATTATCTCTCTCTGGCATGATTCTATTTCATAAACTTCCTTCTTCAGAGATAATAACTTGGTTTCACACATTGACTCCAAATCTGAAAAAAATAAAATAAAATGATAAATATTCTTTCCACCCCATTTGTGAAAAGTTAAACTTTATAATAGAAATGAAAAAATTAAAGTGAAAGTATATGGTAGTAAATGATATACAGTTCTCAAGTATATATTTTTAATCTGAAAAAATGGGCAAGAAATAAATAGAAATTAATGAGATATAGCCATGTACTCCATGATGATGTTTCAATCAACTATGGACCATTTACAGTGGTCCCACAAGATTATAATGGAACTAAAAAATTCCTATTGCCTAGTGACATCCTAGCTGTCCTAAGGTCATAGTGCAATGCATTACTCATGTGTTCTGATGATACTGGTGTAAACAAACCTCCTGCATTTCCAGTTACATAAAAGTATAGTGCATACAATTATAGCAGTAGGCTATGCCATCTAGATTTTGTGTACGTGCACACTATGATGTTTGCACAATGATGAAATCACCCAATAGCACATTTCTCAGAATAATGTCCCCATCATTAAGCGGTGCACGACTACTATATAATGCAGAAAGCGAAAGGTAGAGACTATGGAAACAAGTAACCACAATCATTTTCAAATACTGATGTAGATCAAAATCACTGGAAAGACTGATAAGTATACAATGCTTGGGCATGTGAAAAAATGAGTAGTTCTCCGTGTCTAGCTAAGCATGCTTGTGTATGCATGTAAGAAACAGACTGTATGATCATACTATATGTATTACAAAAGTGGGTAATTTTCTTATCTCTATTAAAGGTCTCCTGAGAGGAATAAACCAATATAAGGGGAAGATTTTTGGTCTGTGACATAATAAAAAATAAATTTGGTCTTTTTTACCAAGTTCCTAACTAAAAAAAAAAAATTCTAATTACCTGATAGGAGTGTTTTTATTATGCTAATGAGGTCATCCCTGGTGGGCCCTTAGATTGCTTAGGGATGGGGACTGGTAACCAGAAAGATCAAGCATGTGATCAGAGGACTGGTACTTTCAGCTACTTGACCTCTGAGGAGGGGAGAGAGGCCAGAGACTGAGTGTCCAATGATTTCATGAATCATGCCAATGTAATTAAGACACAATAAAAACTCTGGACACTCAATAGAGCTTTCTGGTTGATGAACACACTGAAATGTTGAGATGGTGACATATTTTGGCTCCACAGAGAGAAGGTGTGGAAACTCCACATCTGGAAGACTACCAGTCCTCGGACTTATACCCTTATAGTAAAGGTGCAAATGTAAGTTTAGTTTTCTTGAGTCCTGTGAGTCATACCAGCAAACTACTGAACATGTGGGGTTCATAGAAATCTCTTGACTTACAGCCAGTTGGTCAGAAAGAAGTGTGGGTGGTTTGAGACTTGTAACTCGCCTCTGTAGTGAGGGCAGTCTCCTGTAGGATTTTGCTGTTAATATGTGGGGTCTATGCCAATTCTGATAGATGGTGTCAGAAATGAACTGTAGCACACCCAGTTAGGGTTGGAAACAGAGCATGCTCCATAACAAAAGATATTGCAGAGGATAAGCCATATGTGGAAACAGTCTGAGGTAAGTCCAAGGTATGTAACTAATTGGATATGAGAGGCACAGGGAAGATTCAAATATGTTATGTACTAGGAATTTTGTGATGCTGATCTCAGGAGGAAAGACAGAGTTGCTCATGTACCATTGCAGTGATTGAGAAGGGTGGCAACTTAAGTTTAAGATGACAGAAAAAGAATAAGACTGTGCAAAATGGAAAGATGACAGGAACTAGAAGCAGACTTATGAGCTGAGTCCTAACTCTTGAGTTACACACTGTATTAGGAGGGACCCAAAAACAATGGATTTTATTTATGAAAAGATTGTGTATTTATTCTTATATATTTAAACTTCAGTCATCTTCAAAGTACTCCATTTGATGCAATACTCCTTTTGAGATGCTTTTCCCACTGTTCAAACAGTATGTTTTTTCTTTAAATTATTTTTATTGTTAAATTGGGGTGACATTAGTTAGTTAAAATTACATAGGTTCCAGCAGTACAATTCTAAAACACATTGTCTATGTGTTGCATTGTGAGCTCACCACCCAGCATCAGTTCTCCTTCTAACACATATTTGATGCCCCCTCACTCCTCCACCATCACCCTACCCCTTTACCTTATTAAACTATTGACCGTGTTCATGAGTTTTTGTTTCTTTGCTACTTTCAGTTTCATATTCGCATATGAGTGAAGTTATATGGTTCTTGATTTTTTTCTGTCTGACTTATTTTGCTTAGCATAAAGATCTCAAGGTCTATCTATGTTGTCACAAATGGCAGTATTTCATCTTTTCTTATCGCTGAGTAATATTCCACTGTGTAAATGTACCACAATTTCTTTATCCAGCCACTTATCAAAGGACACTTTGGTTGTTTCATGACTCGGCCACCATGAACACTGGGATACTTATATGTTCGTGGACTAAGGTTTTCAAAAATTTTGGGTAGATGCCCAGAAGAGAAATTCCTGGGTTGTATGGTAATTCTATTCTCAATGTTTTGAGGCCTCTCTATACTGTCTTCAATAGTGTTTGTACCAATCTATATCCCTACCAGCAGTGTATAAGGGTTCCTTTTCCCCTCAGCATCTCCAACACTTGTTATTCCTTTTCTTGTTGATTATAGCCATTCTAACAGGTAGGAGGTAGTATCTCATTGTGGGTATGATTTGCATTTCCCTAACAGCTAGTGAAGTTGACCTCAAACAATAAACTGCAGTACTACGGTAAACATATAGACCTTGGGTTTGGAGCAGACTTTATGAACTTGACTTTAAAGGCAAGTGAAGTAAAAGCAAAAATAAATAAATGGGGCTATATCAAACTAAAAAGCTTCTGTAGAGCAAAAGAAATCAACAAAGCAAAGAGTAAACCAACCAAATGGGAGAAAATATTTGCAAATAATGCCTCTGATAAGGGAGGGGCTAATATCTAAAATATATAAAGAACTCATACAACTCAACAACAACAAAAACAAACACACAATCCAATTTAAAAATGAGAAGAGGGGGAAGCCGGGATGGCTCAGTGGGTTAAGCGCTCGCTTTGCAGTGCCGGGGACCAAGGATCAAGCCCCGGCCCTGACCCGTGCGGACCTATGTGCTGAACTGGGGAATGCCCCCAGTTCAGTTCTCTCTCTGTTTCTCTCTCTCTCTCTCTCTGTCAAAAACAATAAAATTAAATTTAAAAATTAAAAAAAAAAAAAAAAATGAAATGAGCAGAGGATCTGAAGAGATACTTCTCCCATAAAGATATACAAACATCCAACTGATATATATCAAAATAGTTTTTAAACTCAATGATTTTGATGCCCTTTAGTGCCTCTGCTATTTTTTGTTTCACCTCTTTCACATTGGCAAAAGGCTTTGAGGACTCTTCATCCAAGAAAATAAAAATCAGTTGCTCGGGGTAAGACTGGGTGAGTAGGGAGAGTGGGGCATGGGGGTCATGATGTTTTTGGTCAAAAACCGCTGAACATTAGCGTGATGTGGGCAGGTGCATTTTCATGCTGCATGTTGTTCATGTAAATCACCCATCATGAAATGGGCAAATACGTTGAAAGAATCTTTAAAAAAAATTCACTTAAGCAGAACACAGCCTCTCACACCACCACCAGCCGTAGGGATGTAGACGGGTTGGTTCCTAGAACACTCATGTAGTAGGGGAAGCCTATATTACAAGGGGCCTGCCCTCCAGAAAATAATCCCAGTTTTTTTGGGTCCCCCTTGTATATTCCTAGCAATTAACCTTTCTAAATCCCCATTTCTTTATCTGTAAAAGTGGCATAAACCTAGACTCTTGATTACTGGAAGGAAAAAGTAATATAACTATCTTTTAATAAAGTGTTCAGTATTTGATAGATATTACTATGAAAAAATTTCTTACCAAAAATAGGGATTTTAAGCAAAATGGTCTGAAGACATCAAAATGGAGCCTATTAGAACATCTCCAGCCAGAGACAGGGAATTCATTCTAGCATAATCTTTTTTCTGTTACCTCTATATGATCTTTCCCTACTTTGAACTAGTTAAGCTCCTAACTTTTAAAACTGTCCTCTTCTATCTTCACAGACAAAATGACACTTGATCTGGCTTTCTACTACTAAAAATCCATACTCCTGATAATCACCAGCTTAAAGGCAGAATAACGTGGTTCCTGTCTAACCTCAACTCATGTTCCACTTTTGTTTGCTCATGGGGCCCAACAGCACTGGCTTTCTTTCAGTTTTTCAAACATACCAAGTTTTCTCCTCCTAAAAAGGCCTTCATATGGGGTTCTTTACTCTTCTGGAGTTTCCTTCTTTATTAACATATTAAATAGTCCTAGAAGTAAACCTAGTACTACAGTTATTATGAAATAGTGATGAGCATAAATGATATTTCAATATGTATTTTCATTCATGTCAAAGTTAGAGAACAAATAGTACTATGGTTTGTTGTATACTCTTATACCATAAATGGAAGACATGCTAACTTTCAATCAGAAGTTGCTAAATATAAAGATTCATTTTTTATTTTTATCCAAGTTCATGGACTCCCTAAAGTCTATCCAAAGAAACCCAAAATTAGCAACCTCTAAGTTAGGGTGATTCTTTAAAAACATGATGTCATTCTTCTGCTCAAATAATCTCATTCAGAATAAAATGGCTTTACACCTAACATTCAGAATAGAATTCAAAGCCCATTTCTAACCCCAAAATATCCAAAATAATTTGCAGGTATACCTTCCCTTCCACCTGCACCTTGCACACAAACACACATATATCCTGCTTTGCAGATCTTCTCAGAGTTCCCTCTTCCCTCATTCTGTTCCACCCACAGTTGTAGGCACCAAAAAGCTCCAAACTCAGGGACTTTGTTCCTTCTGTTCCTTTGCCTGAATCTTTTTTTTTCTTTTTTTTTTTTTTACTAGATATTGACATTACTTGTTCCTTTACTTCCTTCAGATTTGGATTAAAATATGACCTCATCAGAGAGGCCTTGTCTAAACCTCCCTTCATAGCACTTACCAGCATCTGACATTATAGTTATCAATTTTTTCTCTTTCAACATCTAAAACAAGCTTGTCCAACTCACAGGCCACAGACTGCATGCAGCACAGGATGGTTTTTTTTGTTTGTTTGTTTTTTAAAGAGAAAAGGGTCTATTTTCTTATCTATTTATTTATTTTTATTGTTTGAGAAGAGAGAGAGAGAGAGAGAGAGAGAGAGAGAGAGAGAGAGAGAGAGAGAGAGAGAGAGAAAGGGAGGGCCCAGAGCAGTCTCCATAGTTATACAACATTAGTTGTGACATGGTTTCATTCCACACAAGTGGATGTGGGGCTGCATGGGGCAGAAACCAAAAACTAAGGACGTCCCACGTGGGAGGAGAGAAGTTTCGCTGCTGAGCCATCCCGGTGACTACCAGTTGCACTGCAGGTCAGCATATGAAGTTTGCATGGGCTGGGGCCAGGAATCGAACCCTGGACCTCATGATTGCAAGGCAAGCACTCAACTGCTGAGCTATCCTGGCATCCCTCAGGATGGCTTTGAACGTGGCCCAACACAAATTCATAAATTTTCTTAAAACACTGAGCTTTTTTTGCGAACTTTTGTTTTGTTTTGTCTTGTTTTAGCTCATTAGCTATCATTAGTGTTAGTGTATTTTATATGTGGCTCAAGACAATTCTTCCAATGTGGCCCCAGGAAGCCAGAAGACTGGACACTCCTGCTCTAGAATATAGGCTCCAGAAGAGCAGAGCTTTGAATGTTTTGGTCCATACTATAATCCCAGCACCTGGATCAATACTTAGTCCATAGTAGTGCTCAGTATGTACTCCTCCAGTTCTCCTTCTCTATCCCAAGTCTCTTTTATGCCACCTCTTCCTTAACAATATAGACACAAAACTTTTTGTTTTCCCCAACATTCTCTCTATTATAGATGGTGACTACAATGAATGTGAGGTTCCATCTATTAATACTATTTCAGTGTGGATTAATTTCACTTCTGCGTATGTGGCCCCTGACTTTCTGCTAGCTCCTTGGCTGATTCTGTTTTACTAGATTTTACTATATGGAAGTTATTTATGGATATATTTTAGTACTACTTTTTGTCTCTGAGTTCTTAGTAGCTGACAGAATTAGCAAATCATGGCAACTGGCAGACTCCCTTGCACAAATTAGGAAATCAAAAATGTTGGATAAAGAAAAAATGCACAACTGATTAAAAAAAAAAAAGTCACTGGCTAGTAGCTGTAACAAAGACCATTACTTGGAGGGGAGGAACAGTACAGATACACACGTGCATAAGTACACACATGTACTCATATATTGTTTGGGGAGTGGTAGTAGAAAATATTTATGTGAGTCTGAGAGGAAGAAAAACTAGCAGGGAACTGAATCTTAAATATAGGTAAAAGTTTTCTTTAGAAGGGCAGTGAAGGGGTGTGTTGGAAAAGATTAATAGAGCAGCGAGGGAAGGAATGAAACAGGCCACATGCAAAGTCATGCTAAAAGGATGTCGTTTTTCCCGTAAGCTTAGGGTTTTGATGGGAGCTTCCAAGGTAAGGTCTCTAAGGTACTGTTTCTTCACTGATCAGCTAAGTTATTAATGGCCTGCTGTGTCTAATCAATTCTCACTTACCTGAACACAGGCCTCTTGTCAGCTCTTTGCCAACCATCCAGGGCTCTTTCCCTTGTTCCAATAAGGAGATTACTTGAGGCTTAGGAATGTAAAGTCCTGCTCACAAGAAAAGATATGAAACATGGTTATGCTGTGAGTAAATCAGATCCAGACACAAGATCCAGTTCCCTGATGATCAAGGAAGAGATGCCATGGCCAATGAAAGAAGAAGATGTAGCTTCAGCCATAGCCAACTGGAGCTGCCCACTTCTAATACTTCATTTCAGTTCCAACCATTCATTTGGGAATAGGGAGCAGAAATCTAGCTGGTAACTCAAAAAGTTGCTGAGAAATTCACTGTGGAAGAAGCAGACATTCCAGAGGAGAACTCTAAATTATTGGCATAGATGTCCTTACCCATTGACACTAGATTGCTGTAGTTCTCCAACATCACATCTCTGTATAAGGCCCTCTGAGCTGGGTCCAGGAAGTCCCACTCCTCCTGAGAGAAGTCTACAGCCACATCCCTGAACATCACTGATTCCTGAAACAATAAACATATGTATACTCGTGTAAAAAAAGAAATATTTCCAAGACTACTACACTTGCATTGTGAAATAAAGCAAATAAGTGATTACACAGTGTCACTGAGCATCAGAATTTTTGGTCTTAGAACCAGATGCAAGAATAATCAGTTTAAATTAAAAAACAAGCAAATTCCTGAGTCAATCCATTGCAAAGGCCTACCAGAGATCCTCAAACTTTTTAAACAGGGGGCCAGTTCACTGTCCCTCAGACCATTGGAGGGCCAGACTGCGGGCCCGGGACGAGTAGGCTGCTAAGCAGGACTGGCAGCGACGGCAAAAACACCTGGTGGGTCAGATAAATGTTTTCGGCGGGCCGGGCCCATGGGCCATAGTTCAAGGACAGCTGGGACAGTGGCAATGAGCATTCCTAGTTTGTAAGTACTATATTCAAATAAAAGGAACCAAGGTTCTTTGGGGAAAGAGATGATTTCAGGATTGAGTCAAAAATTCAAAATATGAGTATGAATATTCTGTTATATCAGAAAGCAAGAGAGCTATCAAAAACTATTGGAGGGAAAGCTGGGATGGCTCAGCGGGTAAAGCACTTGCTTTGAAGCCCCGAGGACCGTGGATCGAATTCCGGTCCCGGACCATGTGGACCCACATGCTGAACTGGGGTGTGCCCCCAGTTCAGTTCTTGCCGGGACCTATGTGGGAGGCTCCCGGCCCAGTTCCTGCCCTGCACAGCCTTGTGCCCGCCTGTGGAGCGAAACTATACGGAAAACTAATGTCAACTATGGAGACTGCTCTGGGCCCTCCCCCTTCTCTCTGTCAAAAAAACAAAAAAAACAAAAACAAAAACAACAAAAAAAAACTATTGGAATCAGGTTAAAAGGACTCAGGAGCCAAACTGAGGAGCCTCCCACTGGCCAAAAATGGTATAATTTAACCAAGGTTCTTTGGGAAGAGATGATTTCAGGATTGAGTCACAAGTTCAAAAAAATGAGTCTGAACATTTTGTTATATTGGAAAAGTAAGAGAGCTATCAAAAACAAATGAAGTCTGATTAAAAGGACTCAGGGGGGAAGCTGGGATGGCTGAGAGGGTTAAGCACTTGCTTTGCAGCCCCAGTGACCAAGGATAGAATCCCAGTCCTGGCCCATGAGGACCCATATGCTGAACTGGGGTGTGCTTCCCATGCAGGAGGCCCCTAGTTTGGTTTTCACCCCCCAGTTCAGCCCCTGGCTCGAGAGGTTGTGCCTCCCATGTGGGAGGCCCCCAGTCCAGTTCTGGCCCTGAGTGGCCCCTGCCCACCTATGTGGAGTGAAACCATGTCGAAAACTGATGATGTACAACTATGGAGACTGCTCTGGGCCCTCCCCCTTCTCTCTGTCTTTCTCTGTCTTTGTCAAAAGCAATAAAATAAACCTTAAAAACAAACAAACAATAAAATAAAAAAATACTGGTCACTTTTGTAGGATTCTAACAAACCAATTCATTATTTAAAAAAATTGGTAAATAAAGGGAAACGAACATTTTTTCCTATACAAACTCCTCATGGTAACAATTTTGCTGAGAAGTTTTATTTTACAGATAGTATTCCAGCTAACTTATGAAGAGGAATGACAGAATTAAAATCATTTTGCAACCTCTAATGAATTAATAAATCTAGACAACTGTCAGTGGTGGCTAACTCTACAAAAAGAGACCAGATGTAATGTGCATCCTAATGAAATTACACATCACCACCTATGAAATAGTCTTCACACACACACAAAATTCCAGCTGAATCTGAATCAAGCTTCTAGACCTAACTACCAATTTTCAGTAAACACTTAAATGATACCACAGAGACACAATCAGTAAAATCCTCAGTGGACAAATGAATACGATTTTTTTCTTTCCTAACAACAACAACCTGCATAGGAAGAAAAGTGAAAGGGGTCTCTACCAATAAGAGATGTGAGAAGAAAAATTAAAAAAAGAATAAAAAACAAGAAAACAACAAAGGAAAAAAAAAATGAGATGTGAAAAGCACATCAATCAATTGCTGTCCTTAGTCCTTATCTAGATTCTAATTCAAGTAAATTATTAAAAAAATTAGAGAATTATGGACATTTGAACACTAAATGCATATTGGTGATATTATAAAAATGATTTAACCCTTTTAAAAAAAAATAAAAATAAATAAATAAATTATTTATTTATTTATTTTTGACAGGGAGGGGGAGAGAGAGAGAGAGAGAGAGAGAGAGAGATAGATGCAGAGATTGAGAGAGAACTGAACTAGGGGAGCTCCCAGTTCAGCATATGGCTCCGCACGGGCCGGGCCGGGATTCGATCCTCGGTCCCCGGCGCTGCAAAGTGAGCGCTCAACCCACTGAGTCATCCCGGCTTCCCCAGATTTAACCCTTTTTGATACAAGATGGGGTAATGGTTGTTTGTTTTCAAAATAATCCTTATCAGGTAACTGTTGGCATGGCTCAGTGGCAAAGGTTCTCACTTCCCATGCAGAAGGCCCCTGGTTCAATTCCGGCCCCACACAGTCACATATCTACCTGTGTGGAATGAAACCATGTCACAACTAATGATGTACAACTATGGAGACTGCTCTGGGCCCTCCCCATTCTCTCTGTCGCACATCTCAAACAATAAAATAAAATCTTAAAAAAAAAAAATCCTTATCTCTTATAGATACATAGTAATTTTTTTTTTTTAAGATTTTATTGATTTTTTTTGACGGAGGAAAACAGAAGACAGAGAGAGACAGAGAGAAGGGGGAGGGCCCAGAGCAGTCTCCATAGTTGACATTAGTTTTCCATATAGTTTCACTCCATAGGTGGGCACAAGGCTGTGCAGGGCAGGAACTGGGCCGGGAGCCTCCCGCGTAGGTCCCAGCAAGAACTGAACTGGGGGCACTCCCCTGTTCAACATGTGGGTCCGCATGGGCCGGGGCTGGGATTCGATCCTCGGTCCCCGGGGCTTCAAAGCGAGAGCTTAACCCGCTGAGCCATCCCAGCTTTCCCAATACATACATAGTAATTTGTATTTGCTAGAGAATACTGATCTGTAAAGATAATCCTGGCTTTTCCATATTTGCTCCCAGCTAAGCAATTCATACCTCCACCTGAAACAAATCACTGTCTAGACAAGACAAATTCATTCTAGAAATCTACTTTTATTTTTTTTTTAGGAGAATGCATTTCCTCCTCATCACAGTCCCTGGGAGAAGGCTGAGAAAAGAGATGCTCAATTATTTACTGAGTGAAAATATTAATCCTTGGTCAAAAGAAGAGGGGCACTTAAGAATGGTATATGATTATTTGGCTATAATGAGAAGAAATGAGGACCAGGATCCTAAAGGAAACCCTGATAGCCAGAAAGCCTTTAGAAAGAAAAGCAAGTGATCACAGGCCCCAGAAAAAACTAAACTAAACTAAAAAATTTCTTAAAAAACAACAATATCAGGAAAGTAAGAACAAAATCAACTCACCTAAGCCATGCCTTTCAGTACTGTAGACTGAATATCAGGGCTATTCTCCTGAAAAAGGACACTGTTCTGAGAAGGCAGGGTTAGGGATGAAAAAAAAAAAAAAAGCCCTAGAAACCACATGTGTCTTACAGCTCTCACACTGACCAAGTAAAACTACCTCCACTTCCCTTGCTCTTATAACTCTTGTTAGTTGGAGTATGGAATACAACCAACCCAGGTTACTGCCTCAGCTAAGTGATTCAGGCCAGACTTTGCCTCACTTCAGCAATACTGTTGCTCTGAACCCAACACATAGCTGCTGTGACCTACCCTAAGCAGATTCCTTCCTCTGCAGTCCTCAGGCCCCAAAGCCAGTTCAGCCAAATGGTGCCCTTTGGTTTGGCCAGAAACACAGTACTCTCGGATTAAAACTAGTCTTCCCTAGTTAAATCTTCTCATGTCCCAAGCCCAAGTCAGTCTTCTCCCACCATACACCTAAACCTACACCCACACTGAGGCATTCCTCATGCTTACTCCCTAGCTTTGTTTTATAAAAATATATATATTTTGAACTTTGCTTATGTTTTTGCTATGCAAAATGATCAAAATATCAACTTTTCTAGTTTTTGGGTAAATTCTTTCTTGTACATATCTGTATAAATTTCTCTTTTTTCTTACAACTTTAATGCTTTCATTTGTTACACATAAATATTTAATCAATTACTGTCTTATTTTGATATACGGTAAGATTATTTGGTAAAAGACTATGGTATAAGATTATCAATTATAATTTTATCATAGTGTAAGATATGAGTATAAATCCTACTTAATTTATCCCCTAGAGGTGGTTACCCATGTGTACCAAATAATATATTTCATGGGCCTTAAAAATGCATCATTATTTCATATGCCACTTAAAAACTATATAAGATATAACCTGACTTCAGCTATGTTGAAATGAGAAAAATAATGTGCGTTAGAACAGATGACTACACAACATATTTTCACTGATTTAAATGCTCCTACATTAATAGATGATATATGTTTAGGTTTATTTGTAGTTCTATTTTGGTTCAGTGATTTGTTTATTCTTTTGCTAGTATCACATTCTTTATTTATTATAATTAAAATTCTTTTAATGTCTTAATGAAATATCCCTCTACTGCATACCTATTAGAATGGCCAAAATCCAGAACACTGACAATACCAAGTGCTATTGTGAACGTGGAGCAATAGGAACTCTCATTTACTACTAGTAGGAATTCAAAATGATACTTTGGAAGACAGTCTGGGAGTTTCTAATGAAACTAAACATATCCTTACCACATGACCCAGTAACTGTGTCCTTGGTATTTTACACAAAGGAGCTGAGAAATTACATCACACAAAAACTTGTGCACAGATGTTTATAGAAGCTGTATTCATAATTGCCAAAACTTGGAAAAAAACAAAATGGCCCTCAGTGAATGGTTAAATAAACTGTGGTACATCTAGATAATGAAATATTATTCATTCTTATTATAAAAAGAAATGTACTAAGGAGCCATGAAAAGAGATATTATAATATTGTGTGAAATAAGCTAATATAAAAAGCTGCATACTGTATGATTCCAACAGTATGACATGCTGGAAAAGACAAAAATATGAGGACAGAAAAAGATTAGTGGTTGTTAGGGGTTAGGAGAGAGGGGGGAAAGGAGAAAAGAATAGGTAAAACACAGAATTTTTAGGTCACTGAAACTACTCTGTATGATACTATAAAGGTGGTTACATATCATTAAATATGTGCTCAAATCCATAGACTGTACAATAGCAAGAGTGAACCCTAATGTAAACTATGGACTTTGGGTGATAATGACATGCCAATATAGGTTGTACCAACTGTACAAAATGTACCACTCTGATGGGGGATGTTGATAATGCACCATGTATGTGTGGGGTATGGGGTATAGTGGAAAATATCTCTACCTTCTTCTCAATTTCACTGTAAATCTAAAACCACTCTAAAAAAATTAAGTTTTTAAGAAAAGTTCTTTGAATCCTGACAGTCTAGATCAGGGGTGTCCAATCTTTTGGTTTCCCTGAGCCACACTGGAAGAACTGTCTTGAGCTACACATAAAATACACTAACCATAGCTGATAAACTAAAAAAAGTCACAAAAAAATCTCATAATGTTTTAAGACAGTTTTCAAATTTGTGCTGGGCCTCATTCAAAGCTGTCCTGTGCTGCATGTGGCCCATGGGCCACGGGTTGGACACCCCTGGTGTAGATCAAGCTTGTCCAAGCTGCCCATGGTCTGCATGTGGCTCAGGGTGGCTTTGAATGCGGTCCAACACAAGTTTGTAAACTTTCTTAAAACATTATGAGACTTTTTGCGACTTTTCTTTGTTTGTTTATAGCTAATCAGCTATTGTTAGTGTTAGTATATTTTATGTGTGGCCCAAGATAATTCTTCCAATGTGGCCCATGGAAGCCAAAAGGTTGGACAATCCTGATTTAAATTAAAAAATATAAACCACCCTTTATTACTCATCTTTTCAAAAGTTTCCTTATGAATATAAATCAGTTAATAATTATACTTGTATTAATATTTTTCCTGGTATGGCATAAAAATGAATAGATTAATTTAAGGAATTCTGACATCTTTATGATTAAGTCTGATTTTCCTGAAACACAGAATACCTTTCTATATATTCAAGTCAATGTTTGTATCCTTTAGGAATGTTTAGAAGTGATCTTCTTATATAGCATGTATAATTCTTATTCAGATTATTCCTAGGGATACCACATTAATTGGGGGTAGGTATCTTCTCAAAGTAGCTTCTCTTTTTTTTAATATTAGAAGTTCTATTGATTTCTGTATGTTGACTTTGTATCTTTGAATTTAATTATTTGCAGTAGTTTTCCCTTTATAACAGAATATTAAAAAATGTCTCTTTGGGCACAGCAGATATATATCCAGGGAGTATATAAAAGGGAGTCAGTTAAAATTAGCAGATAAAGAAACATGACCCTAATGAAAAAAACGGGACAAAATTCTAGAAAAAGAACTAACTGAAATGTAGACAGGCAATGTACCAGATACAGAGTTCAAAATACTGGTTGTAAGGATGCTCCATAAATGTAGGGGAAGAATTGAGGTGCTCAGTGAGAACTTCAATAAAGAGATAGAAAACATGAAAAAGGTGACAGAAAACATAAAACAAACGAACAAAAACCCAGCCAGTAATAAAGAATACAATAACTGAAGTGAAGACTCATTAGAAGGAATCAACATCAAATTAGATGAAGCAGAGGACTGAATCAGTGATCTGGAAGACAAGGTTGCAGAAAACACACAATTGGAACAGCAAAAAAAAAAAATATATAGTTTGAAGGTTCTCTGGGACATCATCAAGCATAACAACATTTACATCATAGGAGTACCAGAAGGAGAAGAGAGAAAGCAAAGGATTGAGAACCTATTTGAAGAAATGATGACTAAAAACTTCCCTAACCTAGCAAAGGAAATAAGACCTATAAGCCCAGGAAGTACAGAGTCCCCCCCCCCAAAAAAGATGAACCCAAACAGGCCCACACCAAGACACATTATAATTAAAATGGCAAAGGTTAAAGACAAAGAGAAAATCCTGGAAGCAGTAAAAGAAAGGCAACTATAACTTATAAGGGAGCTCCCAAAAGATTGTCAGCTGATTTCTCAACAGAAACTGCATCTAGGAGTTAGCAAGAAATATACAAAGTGATGAAAAGCAAAGACCTACAACTAAGAATAATGAGCAAGTCTACCATTTAGAATTGAATAGAGATAAAAGTTTCCCAGACAAAAAGCTAAAGGAGTTTATCACTATTAAAGTAGTATTACAAGAAATGTTAAAAGGCCTTCTTTAAGTAAAGATAAAAAAATATGAATAAGAAAAAATAGGGAAGAAAAATATTCTGACAAAGGCAAACAGTACAAGCAATGTTTCGACCAAGTATATAGCTAGTACAAAAGTTAAAAGATAAAAGTAGGAAGATAATGTGTAACTACAATAAATTAAGGCATACAAACACAAACAACAAAAGTAAAAAATAATGACAAAAACAGAAACATGGAGAGGGTAAGTTAACACTGTAGTGATTTTTGAATGTTCAAAAGTAAGTGTCCATGAATTTAATTAGAAGATTGCTATAAACATAGCTTAATGTATATGAAGCACATGGTAACTACAAGCCAAGTATTTATAAGAGATAATAAAAGAAATAAACAGAAAGGTATCCAAACACAATACTCTAGAATATCATCAACACAAAAAAGAACAAGGGAATATAAGAAAGGATGGGAGAACTACAACATAATCAGAAAGCAATAAAATGGCAATAACTGTATACCTATCAATAAATACTTCAAATGTAAATGTACTAAATGCTCCACTGAAAGATATGGAATGGGTAAAAGGAAAACAAAACACAAAAAAAACCAAAAAACAGCAACAAATAAGAGGCATACATATGCTTCCTACAGGAGACCCACTTCAGATAGAAAGTACCCCACACATAGACTAAAAGTAAAGAGATATAAAAAGATATTTCATGCAAATGAAAACAAAAAAAGATGGGGGTAGCAATACTTTTATCAAAAAGACTTTAACACAAGGGCCAAAACAAGAGACCTACAAGGTATTTCATGATAAAAGGATCAATACAACAAGAGGATGTAATTCTTCTAAACATTTATGCATCCAACAAACAAGGACCTAAATATATAAAGCAAATATTGATGGGTGTAAAGGGAGAAAGTGACAGTACAGACACTCCTCACTTAACCGAGTTTTGTTCCTATGACTAGGATGTTAAACAAATGAGTCGATAAGCAAGGAGCTTAAAGGTGGATCAGATATCACAGGACATCACACTTATATGCAGTGATTGCAAACACTGTGTAATGAGTACTAATTGACTGCAGGAATGAGACAAAGACAGGGAGGATTCCTGAGACTCACACAGACTGAGAAAGGGGATTCTCCATGCTGGAGAACTGGTTGTTAAGTCCAAGCAGTTGTTACACAGATAGGTCATTAAGTGAGAAGTGGCTATAATACGGTAATAGTAGAGGATTTGAACACCCATTGTCATCAATGGATAAATCATCCACACAGAAAATCAACAAGTAACCAGTGACTTTAAATGACACATCAGAACAAATGGAGTTAATTTGTATTTTAGAACATTTCACTGCAAAGCAGCAAATATATTCTTTTCAAGTGAACATGGAACATTTTCCAGGATAGAGCATATGTTAGAATACAAAACTAGTCTCAATAAATTTAAGATGACTGAAATCATATCAAGCTTCTTTTCCAATCACAATGTATAAAACTAGAAATCAAATACAAAAAGAAAATTAACACAAATACGTGGAAGATAAATAACATGCTTCTAAACAATGAATGGGTTAACAATGAGATCAAGGAATATTTCAAAAGATATATTCATAAAAATGACACAACCAAAGCAGTTCTAAGAGGGAAACCCATACTGTGTTTCCCCGAAAGTAAGACATCCCCCGAAAATAAGACCTACTTCATGGAACAATAAGATACCCCCTGAAAATAAGACCTACTGCATCTTTGGGAGCACACCTTAATATAAGACACTGTCTTATTTTCAGGGAAACAGGGTAGCAATACAGGCCTACCTCAAAAATTAGAAAAATCTCAAACAATCTAACCCTACACATAAAAGAAATAGGAAAAAAAGAAAGAAAAGAACAAAGCCTAAAGTGAGTAGAATAAAGAAAATAATAAAGATCAGAAAAGTAAATGAAATAGTCTAAAAAAATAGAATATTCTTTGAATACATAAACAAAATTGATCAACTTTTAACCATACTCATCAAGAAAACAGAAGACATGGTTTAAATATATAAAATCATAAAGGAAAGAGGAAAAGTAACAACTAACACCATAGAAATACAAAGGATTATTAAAAAATACTATGAAAAATTATATGCCAACAAATTGGACAAACTGGAATAAGTGGATAAATTCCTAGAAACATACAATCTCCAAAATTAAATCAAGAAGAAACAGGAAATCTGAACACATTGTTAACTACTAATGAAACTGAATCAGTAATAAAGCAAAAACTCCCAACAAACAAAAGTTATGGGCCAGATGGCTTCACAGATGAATTGTATCAAACATTCAAATAAGAATTAACACCTATCCTTCTCAAACTATTCCAAAAAACTTAAGAGGAAGGTTCCCAAACTCATTTTACGAGGCCATCAATTACCCTGATACCAAATCCAGACAAAGACATTACAAAAAAGAATATAGGTCAATAACCTTGTAAACACAGATGCAAAAATCCTCAAAAACTATTAGCAAACCAAACTCAGTAATACATTATGAAAGTCATACACCATGGTCAAGTGGGATTTATTCCTGGGATGCAAGATTGATTTAATATCTGCAAGTCAATTAATGTGATACATCACATAAATACAATGAAGAATAAAAATGATATGATCATATCAATAGGTGTAAATAGAAGTATCTGACAAATTCAACATTTATGATAAAAACTCCTAGCAAAGTAGGGATAGAGGGAACATAACTCAACACAATAAAGGCCATATATGACAAACCTACAGCTAATATGCTTAACCATGAAAAGCTCAAAAAGCTTATTAAGATCAGGAACAAGAAAAGGATGTCCACTTTCACCACTTTTATTCAACATAGTGCTGGAAGACCTAGACACAGCAATCAGAAAAAGAAACAAAAAGCATCCAAATTGGAAAGGAAGAAGTAACCATCATTAACTGCAGATGACATGATATTATAATAGAGAGAATCCTAAAGATTATACCGAAAACTATTAGAACAGATAAATGAATTCAGTAAAGTAGCAGGATACAAAATTAATATTCAGAAGTCAGTTGTATTTTTATACACAAATAACAGACTATCAGAAAGAGAGCAAGAAAACAATGCCATTTATAATTGCATGTAAAATAATAAAATACCTAGGAATAATTTTAAGGAGGTAAAAGACCTGGAAAACTATAAGACAATGAAGACAGAAACTGAAGACATAAATAAGTGGAAGGATATACCTGCTCATGAAGAGGAGGAATAAACATCATCAAAATGTTCACACTACCCAAAGAAATCTACAGATTCAATATAATCCTTTCAAAATACCAATGGCAGTTTTCAGAGAACTAAAACAAATAACCCTAAAATTTATATGGAACTACACTCTACATGATATCAAACTATACTATAAGGCTATAGCAATTAAAACAGAATGATACTGGCATAAAAACAGACAACACAGATGAATGGAATAGACAGCCAAGAAATAAACCCATATCTACATAGTTAATTAACCTATGACAAAGTAGGCAAGAATATACAATGGGTTAAAAATAGTATCTTAAGTTAATGGTGTTGGGAAAACTGGAGAGATACACATGGAAAAAAAATGAAACTAGACCACTTTTTTTACACCTTATACAAAAATAAACTCAAAATAATTTAAAGATCCAAAGCCATAAGATTCCTAGAAGGAAAAAAATAGGCAGTAAACTCTAGCAATTTCTTTTTTTTTTTTTGGTATGTTCCTCAGGCAAGGAAAACATAAGAAAAAAATAAATGAAAGTAAAGCAAACTAAAAATGTTTTGTACAGTGAAGGAAACCATCAATAAAATGAAGACAACTTACTGAATAGAAGATACTCTCCAACAATACATCTGAAAAAGGGTTAATATCTAAAATACATATGGAACTCTTCATACAATACCACAAAACAAACAAACAATAGAAACTAAACAAGCCATCTGATTACCAGTAAAAACTGAGCAGAGGACCTAAATAGACATTCCAAAGAGGACATACAGATGATCGACAAACATATGAAAAGAGGCACAGTATTACTAATCATCAGGGAAATTCAGATTAAAACCACAATGAGATATCACATCACACCTATCAGAATGGCCATTATAAATAAATTAAACAAGCATTGCAAGGATGTGTAGAAAAGGGAACTCTCATGTACTGTTGATGGGATTGCAAATTGGTGCAGCCACTATTCAAAACAGCATAGAGGCTCCTCAAAAATTAAAAATTGAACCACCTTATGCCCCAGCAATCCCACTTCTGGGTATTTATGACTACATTTACTGCAGCATTATTTACAATACCCAAGATACAGAAGCAACCTCAGTGTCCAATGATGGATCAATGGATAAAGAAATTGTGGTACTATATACAATGGAATATTAGCCATAAAAAATGAAATCCTGTCATTTGCAACAACAGGAATGGACCTAGAGGGTATGATGCTGAGTGAAATAAGTCAGAATGAGAAAGACAAATACCATATGATCTCACATGTGGAATCTAAAAAACAAAATGAACAAACAAAACAGAAACAAACACAGATAACAGAGAACAAATTGGTGGTTGCTAGATGGGAGGGGTTGTGGGGGGCTGAGTGAAAAAGGATTATGAAATATAAATTGGTTGTTACAAAATAGTCACAGGGGTATAATGTACAGCATAGGAAATAATGTAGTAGTTACGTATAATGTTAGATCGGTACTAGACTTATCAGTGTGATCACTTTGTAAGTTACATAAATGTCTAACCACTATGTTGTACACCTGATACTAATATAATATTGTATTAACTATAATTAAAGATAAAAATAATTTTAAAAATATGCCCTGTGAGTCTCAGTTTAGAAGTTCTGGAGACGGAGAGCAAGACAACAGAGGCCATGAAACCTTGTACTCCTCAATGAAAACCTTGACCACCTTCCACATCATGCAAAAGCAGCTGGCTGGAAACTGATTTTGTGCCCCTGGTTCAATTCAAAATCTGTTCCAGGAGTATTTCAGAGTTTGGAGAATGTATAAAAGACTACTATCTTGAAACAATGACCTACTTTTGGAAAGCGCTGGTGTCCTCTGTATTTCTACCTCATAAGGAAAAGGGATGATTCCAGTGTCACCAGGGTGTGGAATGCAGTGAGAGGAGTCCTTAGGAAAATTTCCCTGTGTTTTCAGAGATTAAAAAACAAAAGACTGGGGCCTAACTCTGTCCTGGGACTAGACCTGAACACCATAGTGGGATCCAGCTGGGAACAACATTTATTCCAGGCCTACCAAGAGGATTTCCAGTGGTTTTGACCTCCAGAGAAGGGTTCTGGAGACAGCCAACTGGAGTAGAGCCTTTGTCCTCTCCTCAGTCAGATATAAACATGCCTCAAGGCAAGACAGGGCCAATGTCAATATAATTAAGATATTTTGGTCCCTATTCTCTCTTCCTTTCTTTGGTCCCAACCTCAGGGAGTTGAGAATACCTAGTGGGAGAAAGAAGATCAGGAAAAGGAAAGAAGCAATTATCAAGGCTTTCTCACTTGCAGCTCAAGGAGCCAGAAGTTTAAATTTCAAAAATAGTTTGATATTCATTAGTAAAGTCGACATCGTTCATAATCCAACACTGACTGGAAAACTTATCCATGGGCAGAAAAGCAACTAGAGCACAGAAAAGCTTGATGGTAAAAATTATAAGAAATAATAAAGCAACTGTTTTCTAGTTGTTTCCTATGGAGGACTGTTTTTCTAACAGAGTCAGAAAAAATGTTACATAATACTATTTTTTTAAAGATTTATTTTTATTGTTTTGACAGAGAGACAAAGAGACAGAGAGAAGAGAAAGGGCCCAGAGCAGTTTCCATAGTTGTACATCATAAGTTTTCAACATGGTTTTGTTCCACACGGGTAAAACAGGGCAGGAATCAGGCTGGGGGCCTCCAAATAATACTATTGATAGTGCCTTATTCCTGATTTTACTGTGAAGTCTTCAAGTATTTCACCATTAGGCACTGGGGAACATTTTTGTTTTTTGTTTTAACTTTTTAATACAGAAATAACCAAACATACAAGGGGTGGTCAAGAAATTCATGGAATGAAAGGGAAGAAGGGTTAAAAAAAACCCTATTTTTCATTTTCAATATATTCTCCCTTAACCCTAATACACTTTTCAGATCTTTCAATTAGTTTATTTATACCCTTAAAAAAAAAAAAAAGTTTTTGCCCTCAAATTGCAGCTTTAACCTCTAAGTCATTTCTTTAACCTCTAAGTAAATTTCTTCCCTTGAAGCTGTTTTTCATATTTGGGAACAAATAATAATCAGACAGAGCCAGGTCTGGACAGTAGGGAGGGTGGTTTAATGTTTGGAATCCAATTGTGAAGAGTAGCCAAGGCAACACTGCTCTTCAGCATGGGCATGTTGTCATGCAAAAGCAGCAACCCTTTGGTCCAGTTTCCTCTTTTCTCCTTCACAGATTCTATTTCAACAGACTGGAATAGTACTCTCCAGTTACTGTGACACCCTTATCCTTATAATTGATCAGCTACCCTCCATAACCCAAGAAACAGTAGCCATGATTTTTCTAGCCAATTGTGACACCTTGAACTTCTCAGGGAGCAGCATTTCCTTTTCATGCCACTCCATGTACTCCTGCTTTGACTTAGACTCAGAATGATGAAACCAAGTTTCATTTCTAGTGACAATCTGGTTTAAAACTTCATTTTTGTTGTCTCTGTTGAGGTCCAAAAACTGCCATGAACACTTAATATGTTGTTGTTTTTGAAGTGGTGTGAGCATTCTGGATACCCATCTTGTACTGACTTGACATCCTTAGATGCTGATGGAGGATATTCAAAATGATTGTAGATGATACTCCAACCATTTCTGCAAGCTGCTTCTTAGTCAATCTGGCATCATCTACTACATGTTTTCAACGTTTTAGACAATGTCTGAGGAAGTGGCCTCAACAGGGCATCCCAGACAGAGGTCATCTTCAATCAATTCTCTGCCTTTCTTGAAAGGCTATGTTACTTGTAACCATGATTTCCCCAGAAACCACTAACATCTCTTCCAAAATGGTTTGAGGTGTTTTCCCTTGTTTTGTGAGGAACTTAATGATGGTGCAAAATTCAATTTCATCCATATTTGGGGTTTTTCTTCATGATTGACATGTTTCTTTGGCAATATCTAGAACACCATGGACGCAAGTAGGCTGAAACTTGGCACTTACACTCATAATAAATCACACAATCAAACTGTGTGCACTAGTGGTCCCACCTCTCCAATAATCTCCCCTACCCCATTCCACAAATATCTTTTTATTTATTTATTTATTTTGAGATTTTAACAGAGAGACAGAGACAGAAAGAGACAGAGATAAAGGGGAGGGCCCATAGCAGTCTCCATAGTTGCATGTCATCAGTTCTTGACAGTTTTATTACACACAGGTGGGCGGGGGCCACGCAGCGACAACCAGGCAGGGGGTCTCCCGCATGGGAGGCATGCCCCCTTGAGCTGGGGGCTGAACTGGGGGTTTCCCACATGGGAAGCTCGCCCCATCAAGAACCAAATTGGGGGGGAAGCTGGGATGGCTCAGTGGGTTGGGTGCTCACTTCGCAGCCCCGGGGACCAAGGATCGAATCCTGGCCCCGGCCCATGCGGACCCATGTGCTGAACTGGGGAGTGCCCCCAGTTCGGTTCTCACTGGGGTGGGACCCCAGCCCAGTTCTTGCCCTGTGCAGCCCCGTGCCCACCTGTGGAGTGAAACTGTGTGGAAAAACCAATGATGTGCAACTATGGAGACTGTTCTGGGCCTTCTCCCGTCTCTCTGTCTCTGTATCTCTCTCTCTCTCTCTGTCAAAAACAATAAAAATAAATCTTAAAAAAAAAAAGAAAAAAACCAAATTGGGGGCCTCCCCCCCATGGGAAATACCCCAGTTCAATACATGGGTCTCCATGGGTCTGAGCTGGGATTCGATCCTTGGACCCTGGAGCTGCAAGGCAAATGCTCAACCTGCCAAGCCATCTTGGCATCCCCAGTCCATGAGTTTCTTGACCATTCCTTATACACAAAAGTAGAGTTTAAATAGTATAAAAACCCTCTATGTACCAATTAACTAGCTTCAACAATTATAACGTTATAGCCAACATTATTTATCTAGACTCTAACATACTAATTTTATGTTAGCCTTCTCTTCTAACAGCTTTACGGAGCTATGCTTCATATACCATACAAGTCAATTATTTAAAGTATACAATTCAATGTTTCTTAGTATATCATCACAAAAGTGTTAAATTAACCTTAGACATTTTCATCTCCCCTAAAAGAAAACCCATTAACAGTAAATCCCCATTTCCTTTCCTCCCCTAGCCCTAAACAACTACGCATCTATTTTGTTCCTATTCTTCACATTTCATTTAAATGGAATCATAAAATGTGTGGCCTTTTGTCACTAGGTCCTTTTACTTAGCAAATTGTTTTCTAGGCATGTCTATGTTATAACATGTGCCAGAACACCATTCCTTTTTATTAGCAAATATTTCACTGTATAGACATATCACATTTTATTTCTCCATTGATGGGCATTTAGATTACTTTTCTTGGCTATTGGGAATACTATTAATACTTGAACCTTCATATACAAGTTTTTGTGTGAATATATGTTTTCAGTTCTTTTGGGTATACATCTAAGAGTGAAACTGCTAGGTCACATGGTAGCTCTATTTAGCTTTTTGAAGAAGTGTCAAACTGTTCTCTAAAGTTGTTGCACCATTTTATATCCTGACAATTTCTCCAAATCCTCATCAGCACTTATTATCTTTTTTATCATAGAAATCCTAGTAGGTATATAGATACCTAGTAGGTATCCATCTCATTGCGCTGTTTTTTTTGTTGTTGTTGTTTTTAAGATTTTATTGTTTTTGACAGAGACAGAGAAAGACAGAGAGAAGGGGGAGGGCCCAGAGCAGTCTCCATGGTTGTGTGTCATCAGTTTTCCACATGGTTTCATTCCACACAGATGGGCGGAAATAGTACAGGGCAGAAACTATGCATGCGAGGCACACCCGCTCCAGCCAGGAGCGAACTGAACCCTGGGGGCTCCCGCATGGGAAGCACACCCCTGTTCAGCATATGAGTCTGCATGGGCCAGGGCCCAGATTAGATCCTTGGTCACCGGGGCTGCAAAGCAAGTGCTTAACCTGCTGAGCCATCCCAGCTTCCCCTCATTGTGGTTTTTTTATACTGTTTGTTGTTTCACATTTGATGTTTCACTTTTTTTTTTCTCATTTATTTTTAATTTTCAGTTACATTTGACATGCATTATATTGGTTTTAGGTGTACAGCATAATGATGAAACATTTATATAATCATAAAATCCATATTCCAATACATCCGATTCCCATCTGACACCATATAGTTAATCCGCTAATGACTGTATTCCCTATGCTGCACTTTATATCCCTGTGACTATGAATTTGTACTTGATTTCTTCCCCTTTTTCACCCACCCCTCCCACCCTCCTTCCATCACCCCAACAAATCTAGTACCCATCTATGTCACCCAGTTATTACAGCATTAATGACTATATTCCCATGTCATACCCTATATCCCCATAGCTATTACTTTATAACCACCAAACTGAACTTTGTAACCCCTTCTCCTTATTTCACCCCTCTCCCAACCCTCCTCCAAGCTGGCAACGAGCCAAATGTTTTCTGTATCTATGAATTTGCTCTTATTCTGCTTATTTTCTTCTTTGGATTTTACCTATAAGCAAAAGCTATTTGCATCTGTCTTCCTTTAGATTACACTCCACTCAATGCAATACCTTCCATATCTTTTGATTAGAGCTTTAATCCATTTAAATTTAATTGTTGATGTACAGCTATTTTCATTTTATTATTCATAATTTTGCTTTTTTTCACACCTTAAAGTAGTCCCTCTAACATTCCTTGTAATACTGGCTTTGTGATGAACTCCTTTAGCTTTTTCTTGTCTGGGAAGCTCTTTGTCCTTTGATTTTGAATGATGGCCTTGATGGGTAACCTTGGTTGCAGGTCCTTGCTTTTCATCATGCTGAATATTTTCTACAACTCCCTTCTGGCTTGCAAAGTTTCTGTTAAGAGATCAGCTTACAGTTTTATGGGAGCTCCCTTATAAGTTACTAGTTGCTTTTCTCTTGTTGCTTTTACAATTATCTCTTTGTCTTTAACCTTGGTCATTTTAATTATAACGTGCCTTTGTGCTGGCCTATTTGAGTTTATCTTGTTTGGGACTCTCTGTGCTTCCAATACCCCCTGAGTCACCATCCCTCTGCCAGAGCCCAGGGTGAGTACCCACAAATGATTGAGTCTGCACAGGCACTTTGAGAGGATGGACATCTGGGTACCTATCATGTCCACAGTCCCTTTCCTGAGGAAAGAGGTGCCCACCTGAATAAAATTTCTTTTAAGTCTTGTTTTATCATTTTATGTCTTTATTTTTAAAAAAGATTTATTGTTTTTGACAAAGACAGAGAAAGAGACAGACACAGAGAGAGACAGAGAGAAGTGGGGAGGGCCAGTCTCCATAATTGTACAACATCAGTTTTCGACATGGTTTCATTCCACATAGGTGGGTGGGAGACATGGAGGGCAGGAACTGGGCTGTGAGCCTCCCGCATGGGAGGCATGTCCCCTTGAGCCAGGGGCCAAACTGAGAGGTGAGAACTGAACTGGGAGCCTACTGCATGGGTCTGCACAGATCAGAGCTGGGAGTCAATTCTCGATCCCCAGGACTACAAAGTGAGCACTTAACCCGCTAGGCCATCCCAGCTTGTTTTATTAATTTAAAAAAGCACATTTTGCTTGTCATTCAATAATATATGTTTATCATGGAAATTCCTCAGATTTAATACTTCCTCAATTAATTGTTAATCTCTTGCCCCTACTAATAACCTCCCAAAGTATGAGAGAAATTTTAAAGTTGAAAAAAATTACATTAAGAAAACTAGGGAAAAATCAATATGAACACAAAACCTCGAAAATAAAGCTTTTGATCTCTGGGCACTAAAGTAGCCCAATAATAGCAGCACTTTTACTCAACACAAACTCTCAGGTACAGGGTGGGGGATAGGGGTTGGGGCATCAAATATATGGTGATGGAAAGACATGATGAGCACACAATGCAATAGAGATGATGTAATGTAGAACTATACACTTGGAACCTATGTAATTTTTACCAACCAATGTCACCCCAATAAATTTAACTCTTAATAAAAATAATTTTAAAAACACTCTCAGGTAAAATGTAAGTCTTCTGTTTTTGGTCTTTTATTCAGTTCCAAGAAAAAAAGAAGAGAAGTGAAGACAAGAGAAACAGATATATGAATGTTGGCTTCTGCCAACAGATATATGAAAGAAATGCTCAACTTCGCTAGCTATTAGGGAAGTGCAAATCAAAACCAGGACATGCCACCTCACACCTATCAGAACGGCTATTATCAATAAGAAATAAAAAGTGTTGGAGAGGCTGTGGAAAAAAATGAACCCTCATAACACTGCTGGTAGGAACATAAATTGGTATATCCACTACAGAAAACAGTATGGAGGTTCCTAAAAATCTTAAGAATAGGGGATGCTGGGATGGCTCAGTGGAATGAGCGCTCATTTTGCAGCTCCAGGGTCTGAGGATCGAATCATAGCCCTGGCCCATGCAGACCAATATGCTGAACTGGGGTGTGCCCCTAGTTCAGTTCTCTCTGGAGCAAGCTCCATGAGGGAGGCCCCTGGCCCAGCTCCCACGCTGTGCACCCCCCTGCCAACCTGTGGAGTGAAATCATATCAAAAACTGATGATGTGGGAAAGCTGGGATGGCTCAGCGGGTAAAGCGCTCGCTTTGAAGCCCCGAGGACCGAGGATCGAATCCCGGTCCCAGCCCATGTGGACCCACATGCTGAACTGGGGTGTGCCCCCAGTTGAGTTCTTGCCGGGACCTATGTGGGAGGCTCCCGGCCCAGTTCCTGCCCTGCACAGCCCTGTGCCCACCTGTGGAGAGAAACTATACGGAAAACTAATGTCAACTATGGAGACTGTTCTGGGTCCTCCCCCTTCTCTCTGTCTCTCTCTGTCAAAAATCAATAAAATAAATCTTTAAAAAAAAAAACCAAAAACAAAAAAAAACTGATGATGTAAAACTATAGAGATTGCTCTGGGTCCTCCCCCTTCTCTCTGTCTCATTGTCTGTCTGTCTCTTTCTGTCAATAAAACGATAAAAATAAATCTTAAAAAACAAACAAACAAAAAAACTTAAGAATAAAATTACCATATAACCCTGCAATCCCATATCTGAGTATCTACCCCAAAAATCTGAAAACATTTATTCATAAAGATATGATGAGGGACTAATAAAAAATGTGGATTTATTAAAAACTGTGTATTTATTCAGACGTTTAAACTTCAGTCATCTTCAAAGTACTCTCCTTTTGATGCAAATATACCTATCAAGGTGTTTTTCCACTGCTCAAAACAGTTTTGTTTTTTTTTAAGATTTTATTTTATTTTATTTTTTATTGTTTTTGACAGAGAGAGAGAGAGAGAGAGATACAGAGACAGAGAGAAGGGGGAGGGCCCAGAACAGTCCCCATAGTTGCACATCATTGGTTTTTCCACACAGTCTGATTCCACAGGTGGGCGAGGGGCTGCACAGGGCAGGAACTGGGCCGGGGTCTTCACCCCGGTGAGAACCATACTGGGGCCCTCCCCAGCTCAGCACATGGGTCTGCACGGGCCAGGGCCGGGATTTGGTCCGTGGTCCCCGGGGCTGCAAAGTGAGCGCTCAACCCAACTGAGCCATCCCTGCTTCCCCTCAAAACAGTTTTTAACCTTGTCGATTTTTATTACTTTTAGTGCTTCTGCCATTTTTATTTCACCTTTCAGAATGGTGAAATATTTCCCTTTGTTGACTATTTTCATCTGGGGAAACAAAAAAAAGAAGTTGTTTGGGGTAAGAACAGGTGAATTGGGATGGTGGGGCACAACGGTCATGGTGTTTTTGGTCAAAAACTGGGGAAAGCCGGGACGGCTCAGCGGGTTGAGCGCTCGCTTTGAGGCCATGAGGACCGAGGATCGAATCCCGGCTCCAGCCCAGGCAGGACCCACGTGCTGAACTGGGGAGTTCCCACAGTTCGGTTCTCTAGCTGTCTCTGTCTCTGTCTCTCTCTCTATCTGTCAAAAAGTAAAATAGAAATAACTATGCACTGAAGA